>PHNY01175188.1:5023-16696 GCA_003724115.2 Anethum foeniculum | reverse complement strand
TTTAACCAAATGAGGAAGTTGCCAAGTTTTGGCAACCTTGGTAGGCAACCTCTTGGCAACAATATAACTCCAATAGGTTGGCAACCAAGGGTGCCATGCCACATAAGATTTGACAACCCCTTGACAACCCCTATTGGAGATGCTCTAAGAGCATCTCCAATAGAGGCATCCTTAGGGGTGCCAAACATTGCCAACTCATTTAAAATATTAATATTTTAATTTGTCTTTTATCCATATCAAAGTAAACAACTTTTAACTCCAATAGTAGCACCCTCTCAAGGTGCTTGAATGGTCCCCACATAAAATCAAGAATAGATAAATAAATAAATTAACATGATAGAAGAGTTAAGAGTTATATATACATTTCATGTAAGAATTGTAGTTTAACTATTTTGGGAGGGTGCCAAGAGGGTGCCAAAAGTTGGCCACTTCTCTTGGCATCTTTGAAGCACCCTTGACACTCCAATAGGTTGGCACCCAAGAGTATCATGCCACATAAGATTTGGCAACACTCTTGACACCCCTATTGGAGTTGCTCTAAGAGCATTCTCATCCAGAACCCCATCTCTATAATTTGAAGAAATTTATAGAATTTTGTGCAAAAAGCTTCTTGCATCCGGAATCCTATTAGGGTATAATTTTAGGGACTAATATTAAACCCCATATTTGGGGTTCTACTGTTGATCCCCATCTACAAAGACCAGCGGCCACATCATCATCTTCCCGCTTTTTCTTTCCTTTTCTATCCGGCCACTATCTCAAAAAAATTGATAAAAAAAAAAAATAGGGATAGAGATAAGAAATGGGGTGTAGAAATCTTTTAAAAAATAAACAAATTTTGGGGATGATTTCAAAGAATTACTACTTTTTAGTATGTTTTTAGGGACGATGATAGATAACCCAATGAGAGTGCTCTAATAGGGATGGAAAACTGGAAACAATGGTCCTCCACTTACTAAAAAAAAATCAAGAACATGATCACTATTCACGAGTAGTACAATGTTAAAAAAAATTTGGATTACCAAATCGAGAATGCAATTTGGATTTTTTTTCTTGCACAAGCTTTTTCATGTAAGAACAACTCTCATGGCTTTTAGAATATTATTATAAAAATAAATTATAGTATTTTAGGATATTTTGTTATATATTTAATTACAATAATATTTCTTATATGTGTATTTTAGTATTATTTTATTATTATATTTAAACTTTGAATATGCATTTGAAATGGAGGAGAGAAAAATGAATATTTTATTATTAAAATCAAGATAAAGAATTTATTTAAAAATAAGTTATGAGAGGAGGGCGTCAACTTTTTAAGGAGACAGTAGGATACTATTGAGATCTAATTTACACCATATTTCTTATTTTAGTTTAGAATCTTATATAGCTAATTTACCTCCCTCAGTCCCGTGATATTAAAAAAATATTAATTTAATCCTAAATTTCACTTATAATCATCATAAATTTATGAATGTAAACTCTTACACTCTAATAATAATTATTTTATGAGTTGAAATTATTTTTATTAATGAAGATTTTTGTAACTCATTACCATTATTAAAAAAATAATCAATCATATTCTGCCACCTTAAATTCTTATTGTACTACCGCCACAAACCACAGAACATTTGTAATTGTTACGAGATGTAACAATATTATTAAAATAACATTGAATAAATTTTGAAGGAAAAAATAACACACCTAGTGTTAGTTATAGACGGAGAAGATAATGTTGCAATGTATAGTGTGGATACCATCTAGCAATGACTAAACAGGGTGGCATGGAACTAGCAGCGCACAAGAAGTGTTAAAGACTTTGGCATTGACCCAGAACTAAAGGCCACAACGACTTGATTGCCAGTCTCGTACACTTAACTATAACTGGAACAATGAACATGCTGTCACTTGTCGGCAACGACTTGACTGCCAAGTGAAGTCTCCTGCACAGAACTGAAATAAGGTTGTCTAAGTAATGATTATTATTTTTCAGCATTTCTTAATTTATAATATAAAAAGTGGTTATGATAGGATATTAATAACAAGGCCCAGTCCACTAGTGACTCGGTCCAGGAAAGGCCCAGCCCACGAGCGGCTTGGCGCAAGGATGGCCCAGTCCAGCAACCCAGCTAACTCCAGGTCCCGCAAATCAGGTGGAGCACGAGTCAGGATCAAAGTTCACGCGTGATGGCGACAGCAAATAATGACCAATGATGATCGTAATAAAGGCACACGCCAGAATATTCTTGGCACACTTTTCCATAATTCCCACCTGGACACGTGTAAACCATCCATGAGCGCCAGGCGTCCTCCTCACTTGGTAATAAACATCAGAGGTATATGCCCCAAAACCCTAACCCTGGGCCTATAAATAGTCCCAGGATGAAAGGTTTGGGGGTTGGTCACTTTTACTCTACACTATATTATACACACACACTCACCATCCATATTTAGATCTCTCTCATTTCTAGTCTTTTACCTTCCAAAGCCATCTCTTATTCTCAAGCCGGAGGCGCCGCGGGACCCAAACCCCCCTCCGGTGTTGTTTTGCAGGTTCCCCACCAGCAGCTACACCTCAAAGCGACGGAGGAAGGACTAGATCGGAGTTGGGAGTTATCATTTGGCGCTAGAAGAAGTTGGGAGTGATCTATTATTACAATGATCTAACCAAATGCAGGTTCTTCGCATCCACTCTCAAGGAAGGGGCGCAAAGGTGGTTGAGCAGGATCCCTCCCGGAGCATCCACAGTTGGAGAGAATTCCGGGAGTCCTTCTTGAGGAGATTCCGGGCCAATGAGACTCATGAGCTTCATATGTGTCATCTGGAAACAATCAGGCAATATGACAATGAAGCACTCTCAACCTACATGAAGCGCTTTTAAGAAGCAATCAACAAGATATCTAACTTGGATGAAAGGGAAGCGCTCAACATCTTCTGGAGGAACTTGGATCTGGAGCATAATGAAAGATACGTGGTGGAATTGATAAATAAAGAGCCTACGAGTTTGGCAGCAGCTTATGCCAGGGTCGCCAGGTTCATCAAGGAGACGGATGTTCTCCAAGCTATGAGAATGACCCGGAATGACAATTCGGGAAGCAGAAACACTGATGACCGATCGAAAGGGGGTTACCATCAGGACAAGAGGTTCAAACAGAACCAACAGACAAATTTCATCCAAAGGACTCCTGTGTCCCAGAGGCTTGGTCCCGCGAATGAATCCAAGAGTGATCCAGGTCCAGCTAGAACTACCAAGGAACCCAGACCGAAGCCCGAATGGACCCAGCTGAATAGGTCCAGGACGGAAATACTTAATGAGATCCGGGACAAGCCCTTCTACTACCCACCAAAGTCAATGCAGACTCCTCCCGAAAGTCGTTCCCTTCAGAGACATTGCGACTACCATGAGACCCATGGCCACAAGACTGAGAATTGTCTATCTTTGAAGTACTTTATTGAAGATCAAATCAAAAAGGGGAACCTGGGACAGTATGTGGCCAGGGAAGCAAATGATAAAGGGGAAGGACCTAAGAAGAACAAAAATGCAGTAAATGTGGTCCTGGGTGGTTCCAGTTCACCTTCACCTAGTCCAGGCTCAGGGGATGAGATAATGGCGATTCAGTCCTTCCCCGAGCAAGTCATCTCCTTCAGCAACAAGGATTTTGAGGGCATAAATCCCAACCACAAGCAAGCTCTGGTCGTGACCCTGGATATCTCAGAGAACGAAGTCAGAAGGATATTGGTGGACAATGGCTCTTCAGCGAATATTCTGTTCAAGCACACTGTGGATCGCATGCAACTAGGAAGTGTTAGAACTAATGATTGCAGGGAAGATCCTCTATATGGGTTCGGGAATAGCTTTATTCCAATCCAGGGATCCCTCTACCTTCCAGTCCTGTTCGGGACTCCCCCGAACCAAGTCACTCAGATGATCAAGTTCTATGTGGTAAACACTCCCTCCTCTTATAACGGAATAATTGGTCGTCCAGCCCTAACTAAGATCCAAGCTATAACTTCAATTACTCACTTGAAGTTCAAATTCCCGACCCCGACTGGGGTGGGAGAAGTCAAAGGAGATGTGGAGACTGCGACAAAGTGTTACAGTCAAGCGTTGATCATGGCCGAAACAAACCAAGATAACAAAAGGAAAGCTGTGGTATTTCAGAAACAACGAAGCAGCAAGAAACACAGGGCTCATCAAAGGGGACCGGGGAGGGAGGTCCAGATTATTGAGAGATCCCACGAGGAATCCGGTCCTGACCTAAAGTAGTCCAGACCTGTCAGCTGGGGGGCAGGTCCAGACCCACAGCAATCCAGTCCTGGTACCAGAAGGAGTCCTGATCCAGGCACCACAATCAAAACCTATATCGAGAAGAATAGTGATGCCAGGGTCCAATAACTGGTTTTAGCAAAAGACCAGACCAAGGTAGAACCAGCAGTGGAGATCGAAGTGGTTCTTATCAATGAAAATGACCCTTCCAAGAAAGTGAAAAATGGCAAGGGTCTGGACGTAGTTTTTAAAGAAGAACTGATGAAGTTGTTCCGATAATATGCAGATGTTTTTGCATGGAGCCCCGATGACATGCCAGGACTCAAAGAGTCGCTGGCCATGCATAGTTTGGATGTAGATCCAAAGAAGAAGCCAGTGGAACAAAAGAGAAGGAACTTCGCCCCGGAGAGGCGGAGAGCTATAGATGAAGAAGTGGAGAAATTACTTAAGGGAGATATAATATGTGAAATCAAATACCTAGAGTGGTTGACTAATGTAGTTATGGTCAAGAAACCCAATGGCAAGTGGAGAATGTGTGTGGATTACACTGATCTGAATGTTGCCTGCCCGAAGGATCCTTATCCCCTGCCCAGTATTGACCAGCTCATTGATGCCACCTCTGAACATGTCATGCTAAGTTTCATGGACGCTTTCTCTAGGTACAACCAAGTGAAGATGAACCCAGCTCACATCCCCAAAATAGCTTTCGTAACACACTGGGCTATCTACGCCTACAAGCTGATGCCTTTCGGCCTAAGGAATGCAGGATTAACTTACCAAAGGGTCATGAACGAAATCTTCAAATGTCACCATGGTATTGAAGCTAACCCGGAGAAGATTAAGGTAATCCAGGATATGTAACCACCCAGATCCCAGAAAGAAGTTCAGAAACTGGCAGGATCTCTTGCAACACTGAGGAGGTTCGTCTCCAAACTAGCAGAGAGATGTCTACCATTCTTTGATTTACTAAAGGGAGCAAGAAACAAGAAAGAGGTCAATTGGAGTCCGGACTACCAAAGAGCTTTTGAAGAAATAAAGGAGTACCTCTTCAGTCCGCCAGTCCTAACCAAACCCCAACCTGGGGAACCTCTCTATCTCTACTATCTGCCGGGACCCTGGCGGTAGGAGCAGCCCTAATCCGGGAGCATGAAGGACAGCAGAAGCCAGCTTATTATGTGAGCTAAGTTTTGAAGGATGCGGAGACCAGGTATCCGAACCTCGAGAAGTTTGCTTTTGCCCTGATCACCACATCCAGAAAGCTGTGACACTACTTTCAAGGAAGGGAAATTAGAGTTGTCACGGACCAACCTCTAAGGAAGATAATTCACAAGCCAGATGTCTCGGGAAGATTGGTGAACTGGGCTATTGAACTTAGCCAGTTTAGTTTAACCTTTATCCCAAGAACTGCCATCAAGGCCCAGGCCCTCGCCGACTTTGTTGTTGAATGCAACTTCCCGGAGACGGCTCCAGAACCCATGGATCTGGATCCTGAGAAGGCTACCAGTCCAGGCCCGGGGGCCTGGACCCTAAATGTTGATGGATCATCTACAACTGAACGATCCGGAGTGGGACTCATCTTGAAGAGCCCTGAGGGTTTCACAATCCGAACTGCCATATCCTTTTCCTTCCCTGCAACAAACAACCAAGCTGAGTATCAAGCATTGGTTGCGGGACTGAAGCTAGCCGAGACCCTGGGGGTCCAGATCCTGGACATTTATAGTGACTCCCAGATTGTGTTCAAGCAAACAAACGGGGAATACTTAGCAAATGACCCAATCTTGGCCAAATACCAAGCCCTGGTACAGAGCTACCTGGCTCTGATATCCAAGTTCCAAGTTCTACAAATCGATAGAGAAGAGAATATGGAAGCAGATATATTGTCAAAGTTAGTCCAAAACTCTGCAGATCTGGACAGCTCAGTCTATTTTGAAGAACTGCATAGGCCCACAATTGAGAATGAAGAAACTATGGAGATTGATAAGGAGCCAAATTGGATGACTCCTTTAATAAATTATCTGGAGAAAGGGGAACTCCCAGAGGACAATGGGAAAGCAGCAAAGTTCTTTATCCAGGAAGGACTACTCTTCCGCAGAACCTACTCTTCCCCTATCCTGAAGTGTATTGGTCCAGCTGAAGCAGAATATTGTCTAACGAAAGTACATGAAGGAATTTACGGGGATCATATGTCAGCCAAGGCCCTAGCTCACAAGATAATTAGACAAGGATATTACTGGCCAACAATCCATCAAGATGCAGTGGACTTTGTGAAGAAATGCAAGAACTGCCGGCTGTTCAACAATGTTCCCAGGATGAGTCCAGTCCTACCATCTTCAGTCCTTTCCCCTATCCCCTTTGCTGTTTGGGGTATTGATATAATGGGACCTTTCCCCCGGGCCAAAGGTGACTTGAGGTACTTGCTTGTTTCTATAGATTATATGACTAAGTGGGTTGAGGCGAAGGCTATGAGAACTATAAACCAACAAGATTGCATTAAGTTCATGGATAATATATTAATGAGGTTCGGGTTACCAAGGGTCCTGGTCTCGGATAATAGGCCACAGTTCGTGGGTTCAGATTTTGAAAGCTATTTAAAGGAAAGGGGAATAAAGCACAAGAAGTCCTCGGTAGCATATCCACAGGGAAACGGTCAAGTTGAAGTAACAAATCGAATCCTGCTAAGAGGTATTGAAAAGAGGGTACAGGAAAGCAAGAACAAGTGGCCAGAAGAACTGCCAAATGTACTGTGGGCTTACAGGACAAGTCCAAGGACCAGCACTGGAGAAACACCATTCAAGCTAGATTATGGAACAGAAGCTATGATACCCATTAAAGTTGGAGCCTCATCCTATAGAGCAATTAACTTTGAAGAATTAGCAAACGAGGAAGGATTGAGAACCAATCTGGAGCTAATTGATGAGGTCCGGTACCAAGCAATTGAAAGAATGGAAAAGTACAAGAAGAAGACAAGAGAACACTTTAGCAAGAAATCCAGGGTCAAAAACTATCTAGTTGGAGACTTGGTTCTTCGCGACACGGAAGCTTCAGACCCAACCAATACGGGGAAGCTCATGCCTAAGTGGGAAGGTCCTTACAAAGTTAAAGAAGTTCTACGACCTGAAACCTACAAGTTGGTGAATCTAGATGAATCTGAGGTCCCTAATACCTGGCATGGACTCAGATCAACTAAATATGCAAATTCTGTTTTTAGGAAATTTGTAAGCTTAAGAAGCAATCACATCCTGTTATTCAACATTTTGTTATAAATGATATTCGATCTTTTGGAATTTTTGTTTACATTTCTCTATGTTGTAAAAACTAGAATGTTATAATTGGAAATGCAGCCAAAAAAGCAACCAAATACTACTTGGAAATAGTTTTCTAAGGCTACACTAGTCTGGACTAGCGTATGGGTCCGGACTAGGCTATACCACAAAGATAAGGAAAACTAGTCTGGATTATTTATGAGTCCGGACTAGCTAAATTTTCTAAGGCAAACTAGTCTAGACTAGCTATGAATCCAGACTAGGCTATATATATCAAAGCAAATTCCTACTTAGAAAATTTTCTAAGGCAACTAGTCTGGACTAGCTATGAGTCCGGACTAGGCTACATATATCAAATAAAATTCCTACTTAGAAAATTTTCTAAGGCAACTAGTCTGGACTAGCTATGAGTCCGGACTAGGCTACATATATTAAAGCAAATTCCTACTTAGAAAATTTTCTAAGGCAACTAGTATGGACTAGCTACGAGTCCGGACTAGGCTACGCATTTTAAATATCAAATTCGTGCTTGGAAATTTTTCTAAGTCAATTAGTCTGGACTAGCTATGAGTCCGGACTAGGATAATTAGAAATAGAACGCTAAAAAGCAAACACAAGCATTCATACTTAAAGCAGTAAGGCAAACTCCAAATAAAACCTTGTCCAGTACACCATAGTTCAGAGACAATATTACAGAAGCTTAAACAGAAATAGAAATTACAAGGGCAAAGCCCAGGTGATAATGCATTCAAGCAGACTCGCGAGGCGGTGGTCTGGGAAGGAAAGCTGGAGTAGGCCCATCATATGGCTCCGTTTCACCAAGCCCTTGCTCAATCTTATCCTTAGCCGCCAGAAATTCATCAACGAAGGACAACCAGTTAGCTCCCGGGTTAGTTTTGATATGCCTCTCAGCAATGTACCAACAACGTTCGATCTCCAGGGCACCAGCATCGGCAATGGCTTTGTCATACTCTTCACTTTTCTTAAATTTCTCAATAATAGCAGCTTCATCCTTCTGAGCAAGTTGATCCTTCAAAGAAGTAACTTCAGATCTCAGCTCCCCGGACTTTTTCTCAGCGCGCTCCTTCTCGTCCTTGAGCTGTTTTTGAAGACCGGACACCTCCGTCTCCTTCGAGATCTTGAAATTCTTCAGCTCTTCTTCAAGTTCTTGGATATGGGTATCTTTCTTTCCCAGATCCTCTTGACACTTCTTCAAATCTTCGAAAGCAATGTCAACAGCGCCGTACATGTACTTCCCGAGATGCAGGCAATTCGGACAATGATTAGCAAAGCAATAAAAAATAAAGGAAATTGTTACACTAAAACAAACTCACATGCCCCCAGTGCTCAGAGCACTTCTGCATGACACCGTTCAATCCGGACTCACGCATTTTAACCCAGTCCTGATCTGAGGGGATCTGCGATATTATCTTTACAATCTTCTTGATAGACTGAGCACCAATCCGATCTCGACTGGATCCGGGGGCAGAACCATCATCTGGGACATCACCACCAAGAACCGGATCCCCCTCCAGCTCCTCCAAATCCTCAACATCCTCAAAATTATCCACCATAGGAACGCGTTGGGGACGAGGAGGCTTTCTACCAATAGTCCGGATCCTTTTTACCCGGGGCCTCTCGTTAGTTTCAGCAACATCAACCGCAACATTATCAGCAAAAGGTTCGGGAATAGCGCCAGTTTGGGCAGCCAGAGCAACAGATTCAGCACCATCCTCATGGTGCGGTCCGGACCCAGAACCACATGCCGAACTAGAAGAGTTAACCTTGGTCCGGAAAGCACCGCCAAGGGATTTCATGGATGAGGCATAAGCATTCCTTGACATAATTGAGAAGAGGTCCGGATCGAAGTAGGGTAGACATGCCACGAAATAAGAAGAAAACAGCCATAAAAAACCGGAGTAAAGGAAAAACAAAGAATATCGAATCTGGAGTAAGATCATAAACTCACATCCATAGTCATACAACTTCTTGTGATCCATGAAGGAATCACGAGTAAGTTGGGTCCCTAGACAATTACAAAAATCAAATATTTGTCGTAGTGCTCGACCCTCCAAAACAGGGATCTCGAACCGGGTCACAACCCCCTCTATGGAAATATAAGGAAGGTACGCCAGGTCCAGACCTTTAAGAAAAATTATCTCACCATTCCAGAACTTGAGAGAGGTCTGCTGGATTATGGGCTTGGCGTCACCCGAACCAAAACCACATTCGACGGCCCGGAACCGGAGTTCATATAAAGGAGCAACACTAGACTTCACTAAATTAAAAAGCTGATGGAAAAGAATAAAGGTGGGCTGATAGTTCATTCTATTACAGCAGGCGAGGAACCAAGTAACCCACTTGATCCCGTTTGGTGTTATTTGCATGGGGGAAATTTTATAAATGTATTTACAGAGATGCTTAAAGAATTGATGGGACCTAGGGTTCCACCCGGACCGCAAGTGTTCCAGCCACACAGGAACAAACCCGTCGGAAGGTCTATGATATATCCTCTCACCGGGCTCAGGCCACCTCCACTGAACATCTGGACCAAGATGAAATGCAGCCCGGACTGCCCTATCCATCTCCTGAGAACCTAGTTGGGAGAAATCATCTTTTAACGGATATGGAGCCTTATTAATACCGAGTCCAGAAAATCTACGGTTAAACTCAGCCTCATCATAAGGGCCGGGATGACCATCCGGCTGGTACTGGCCATAGACCCGGCTCAGATCATGATAATAAAATACATTACTAATGGACTCGGCCTTGGTAACAAAGTGGAATCTCCCATCGGTCCAGCGCCCATCCGGAGTACAAGGGACCTGCCTGTCAGGAATTTCTTTCACTATAAGCTCAGTAAGAACTCGGGGAAGCTTAGGTTTTTTACCCATCCATATTTCAACTGGAAATTTAGAGGAATCATCGCTGTCTGGACCAGGGTAGCATGTTAATGGTCTCTTGGCTCTCTCTTTAGTCCAGACCATATACCAAAAATAAAAAATCCTGGTTAGTATTTCCTCTTTCCTTTTCCTAAGTTAGATCTACAAACTAAAATGGTCCGGACCAACTCTCTCCAAAATCCTAGTGTGAGATTCGGGCTGAATATCTATCATAAAATTACCATTCCGGATCAAAACATCAAATACCCTTCAAAACCATGACTGGACAAATTCATAAAAGTCCGGACCAGGTCCTATAGTCCGGACTCAAAAGCAAGTATTACAAACATATATATATATATATATATATACACACACACACACATACACACACACACACACCCCTAGCCTGGACCCAAATGAACGCATCACTACAAGAAATTCAGTTTTTTTACGGCGGGAAAAAAGTGTTGTATAAAGATGTAAAACTGCTGTATTAAGTTTTATACAGCTGCTCCACATCGATTTTTCAACCGCTGTATATGCCACCGTTGAATAAAGTATATACAGCGAATTCACCCGCTGTATAAACTATACACGTCGGTTTTTTACAAAATGACGTATATAACTAAATACAACGTTTTTTACATTACGTTGTATATATTCTAAAACAACAAAACCTTAAACTGCTGCATGAAAGCTTATACAGCATATTTCTCCCGTTGTAAATAATTTTATACAATGGTTTTTCTTGCTATATAAACATAGAATTTCTATCACTGCTTTTACGTATATACAGCGGTTTTCTAAATTCTGTTGTGAAAAATGTAAATTTATTAATATTGCTTTTTCTACCATAATTTTACAATGATATTTAATTGGAACAACAAAAATAATAGAGCCACATTAACAATATATAAATACTTAAATAGATTTGGTCACAGATTACATTAATGTCAGATATCCAAAAAAAAATTCAAAAAAATTGTAGTTTACTACAACCGTCCAAAAACTAAATGAATAATCACAAATGATCTACCGGATTCACTTTGAAGTAAATGGTCTAACTTAAGATTTGCACTCATTCACCAAGCATAAGCTCTAAACATTATCTGCAAAGAAAAAAAAAATATAATCATCCATACTTATATTTGTAAAGAACAAACATTTAAATAATAGTAAGAAGAATTAGAGTTTGTAAAGAGCCAAAGGAAACATCCCCTACCAATGAAACACCCTTCTAGAAAAATAAATGCACTGC
>PHNY01175182.1:6877-21293 GCA_003724115.2 Anethum foeniculum | reverse complement strand
TTTTTCCTCTACTATTCTTGCTTATTTCTTATTTAGACCCTCTTTTGATGTGATTGGTGGTCATTGAAATGGTTCGCCGGAGTTGATGATCTGGAGCACGCACCGGACTGAATTGGATCGATCTCGAACCGTGTTCCGGTAGGAACGAACTGGTTCACAGTTCCATAGGTCGACCCGCGAACCATGCAACACTGCAATATACACACCAACGTAACCATCATCACATCCCCAATCTATTACTACCTTCAATTCACCATTCCATCACAAACTCAAAAATACCCAATTCCATACATGGACCCTATTTTTCAATTTTGGGGAAACTTGTACTTTCTATTCTTAGCATGAATTTATAATATAAACATCCTTATAATATAAACAGCTGTTATATTTAACGGGAAATCTAACGGGAGGGACGCAGAGCCACCATACTGCTGAGAAATTTAACAATTAGACATCACTATGGTACAAATAAAGATTTAGCCATTTTCGTGCAAAAAAATTAAAGTTCAAGCCAACATAGTGCAGTTAAGTCTAAATTAAATTGTATCTTTGCATTATTTTATGCTCTTAACTGATGCTTATTTACTGTAAATCGTCATAAATCATTTTTTTTTATGCTCGATGAATTGTATTTATTGTTAACAGTTTAGTGATGTATTATGAGTTAGAAAATCGTTGTTTTTGTTAGTTTTCTAAATCATATCTGCAGATTCAACGGTGCTTGCTTATGTTATGGCTGAATTAAATCGTCGACATAACTATGGTCTGGATCTCTTTTTGTTATCCGTTGATGAAGGAATCACTGGTTACAGGGATGATTCACTAGAAACTGTCAAAAGAAACGAGATTCAGGTTTTGAAGATATTTTGTTATATGCTAATTTCATTCTGGAGCTTGTTATTTTGATGTTATTTACTTATACTTGTCTTCCCATTATTTACCTCATAAGTCATTACTTCTCATTGTTAACTGAATGGGCAGTAGAAACTTTTGAGTTTTGCTTTTATTTGTACTACCAGTGTTCTATGTGCCAGTGTCTAATTTTAAACTGAATTTATCATCTTTCCCAGACTGTAGATGTTTATGTATATGTAGGAAAAGAAATCTATTTGGCTTTCTGTGCATATGGAACTCTTACTCTCTTACGGTCATTGTAATGTTAAATCTCTATATAATGGATATAGCTGCATCTGATTATATATAGGACTTATATGTATTTTTTAATCTAATTAGTAACTTTTAAGTTAAACGTCAATTAAAAGTTTACTTTTTTTTTTTGAAAGTCAATGAATTCATTAATTAAAAGCCTTATGGCATCTACAACAATCAAAATTGAACAAACACGTATTAAAATAGATCAAATCAGAGATTCCTTCAACAAAACTACGATCGTTAATCAGATCTTCCATTGTAACTTATAGGTAAAAAGATTAATGTTTGGCTATTTGTTTTATCAAGTTCAAATGATTATAAGCGACTTATAAATTGAATTGTAGAAGTACAAAATTCATAATTATGTCATTTTGCAATTTGACTTTATATAAGTAAATCTTCATACCTTTTAGAGGTAACTTCTAGTACTTTTTTTTATTTTATTATATTTTATATACTAGTAGGTAACCCGTGTTATGTGAAACACATGACTAGTTTGATGTTTTTAATGTAATATAAGTTTATTTAATTATTACCTACATATTGATCTTAGTATAAACGTCTCCATGTATATATAAATGCAAATTGAAAGCAAGATAATTACTTGAACATGAACATACTTGTTGATCTTAGTATAAACATTTCCATGTATATATAAATGCAAATTGAAAACAAGATAAATACTTGAACATGAACATACTTGTATAATTGTATAAAGTTCATTATATTTTTAAAAGGTTTGTAGTAAGTTTATATCTTTCAGTGTATTAGTAGGAATGTTCTGTAACACCTCGAAATACATGCCTTTCCTTCGTCAGACCAACCCAACCGGAGATTTCGGACAAGTCTTTATGCATTTTTAGAACAAGAAGTGGAACTAGAAGAAAGCATTCTTTATGGATAATCAATTCGTTTTCAAATATCGTTCGGAGACTTTACCTAAGGAATGGGTAAGAAAAATGGAAAGATCGGAACATAGGAATAGATCTGATACCAATACTGACTACCCATTTTTGTTCTACTTTCTTAAATTGCATACCAGTGTTTATCAATGAAATGGACTCAACATTTGGCTTTTATGTATACAAGTTTCATCACCTTACTTTTCTGTTTAACTTTGATTATAGTAAGATAATCTAATGAGGTGAAGTAATAGCCACCTCGTATGCTAGTAGCTATGTGATCCAATGAACAAGCAAGATTATTCTGCACACAATGGCCAACCTCCTTTGTTTTTCTAATTATCATCCTTATCATGAGTTATCATATAGATTAATAAATTTATTTAATAATAAAATTAATAAAAGAAGAAGCTTAAAATCAAAAATGAATGTATAATTTATTTATTTTAATAAGTTAATAGTTGAAGGTAGGTATGATATTTGTTTAAGTTGATATTGACTATATGTATAATGAATAACATTGTAGGTTTTAGAATTTAATAAAGACCTAGAATTTTTTTATTATAAATTATAAAAAGATAGATGACATACTGCTGCATTCCACCAAAAAGAAGTTACGGCAATTAATAAAGTGTATAGATTTTTAGTTATACATTACTAATAAAATTATCCGAACTGATAGTAACTTGTGAGATAAAATTTTCAATTATAATAAAATGAAGAAGATAACTTTTAAGTGAAAGTTCTTTTTTTATTAGGTAAACAAACAGGCTCATCGTCTCCTTCCCTTTTCTTTTACTATATTACTCCCTCTGTCCCATTCTTCTTTTTGGGATGTCCCTCTCAATTCTATACGTTCCAAAAATAGTAAAATTTTATAATATTCAAATTAACTATATCCACTACTTTCTTCCACTATACTCATTATATACATTAAAAATTAATCGGTCCCACCACTTTACCCACTTTTCTTACTTTTCCCTACTAAATTACACTTTTTCTTAATCTCCGCACCGAACCCCTCATGTATACATTTCAATGGGATGGAGGGAGTATTAATTATAGTTTATAAATCAATATTGCGCCATGCTCATTTGCAAGATAATTAATGTATATCTCTTTTTATCTCGTGTTATTACGTTTTGTTTTATTGTGCAACTAACCTTTCTATTTTTCTCTTCAGTATGGACTCCCACTAAAAGTTGTTTCCTATAAAGATTTGTATGGATGGACAATGGATGAGATAGTAAAGATGATAGGTTTGAAGAATAATTGCACATTTTGTGGTGTCTTCCGTCGCCAGGTATCATTCTTTAATCAAGTAATTAAGTAGCATGGATATTGAATTACATAATAATCTCGTCTGGTTTATGGGCCATTTTACAAAACACAGGACATTTTAAAATTAGGCAATAAGAATATGCATCATGCACGTTTGCCACTTGTCATTGGCCTGCCATAACATTGAGTGTGATACCTTTAATTTGTCTGCAAGGCCCTGGACCGAGGTGCTGCCTTGTTGAAAGTCGACAAAGTAGTTACTGGACACAATGCAGATGATATTGCAGAAACAGTTATCCTTAATATATTACGAGGTGACATTGCGAGGTAATATATAATACAGAGTTTGGTTGCTCTCTTTTTCTCGTTTTCTTTTTGTCATATAGCTGACTTGGTTTATGCATTCTATGATGTAGGCTGGGCAGGTGTACATCTATAACTACGGGTGAAGATGGACCAATTCCTCGATGCAAGCCATTTAAGTACACATATGAAAAGGAAATTGTTATATATCCTTTCTATATGAGTTTGCAATTGAATCTATTTCCACTAATAATTTTTGTATTACTATTTTAATGTCTCTATTCTATGTAAGTATAGTACTTGATTGATTTCTATCATTTGCAAAACTTTAACCTGATATTACGTACGCATACTTCAAAAAGCTGGACTACTTCTCCACAGAGTGTAAGTGTCTACTATATCTGAACTTCTTCTCATGAATGAGCATTATGCTTGGGTTGTTGTAACTCAATTTCGAATTGTACACTATGCTTGCTGTCTTTATTACTGAATTTTAAACCTCTACACTGAAATAGATGCTCAAGTTTTAGGTGGATATTTGTTGAGAACGATTTGGATCTTAAGAATCTAGGGTTACGCAGCTTTGTTTAGGGGTAGGATAACTGCATTTAGTTTTTGTGTCCTTTTTCGTTATAATTATCCCTTAATAGTAATAGTATTGTCTTTTATGTAGATGTTCTCTACATATTTCAAGTGCTGTGGTGATTTTCTTGTTACACAACAGTCCTCATTTTTTTGTGACCTCAATCTCTCAGTTTATTAAAATGTTATCAGTTTTTAGCTTCTATCTTCCAAGTTGTTCTCGCAATAGTTTTTGTTATGCCCACTAGATCTTGGAACATGTTTCTGCTCATATTTTATATACAATTTATATTCCCATTTTTTTCTTTACTAAATTTCGATTTCCATTGCAAATACAGGTATTTACTCTCCAAATGCTTATCGTGGTTTTGCTCGAGAATTCATTAAGGATTTAGAGAGGATCAGGTTACCTATACATAAGCACTCATACCTTCATAAATATCATGCGACTTTTTTAGTAGTTACTATATATTCTACTCCTTTCACTCTTATCAAAATGCCTCCTGGTATTTTAATATTACGTGATGGCTTATTTACAGACCCAGAGCCATACTGGACATCATTAAATCGGGTGAGGATTTCAGGATTGCTACTTCTACAAAAATGCCGGAGCAAGGAACGTGTGAACGTTGTGGCTATATATCTAGCCAGGTACTTTTGTTTCTATTTTTTAAGGATCAAAGTTGATGAGCTAATAATTGATGTTACACACTTGTATCATCAAGTATTAGCTAAAATTTGTTGATCTATTTTAACATCTGTACAATTTGCTCTTTCATCAGTGCAGGATTTAACCAAATTTTCACATTTCCTTGGTGAATATGCTTGTAACATGCATGATGATTTTGCCTAAATATGTGCTGTACATAAATATTTATAATTTTTTCTGCTTCAGTTTTAGCTGATATTTATTTTTTGGATATCATTTGTTTAGGAACGATTTTTTCTTTACCCTCAATCGTTGTTTCTTAAACATCTCATTTATATTCTTTTTGTGTTAAAATTTTCCATTCCATTGCATATTGCTTTGAAATTAAAAACGATATAGTTTAACTTAGTATCAATTCACCAGAGAGTTTTCTTATATTTCTGGTTGAATTATAATATTTCTGTTTTATAAAGTAGTCACTTATAACATCATCATCCATTAATTTGCTTCAATTCCAAAGAACTTAATCAATTTATATGTTGCCATAGTGACTTGTTGCTTCCTCCTCTAAATCTTTGTTAGAATCAGATTATGTTCATTCGACGAAAGGAGTACACTAGAAGATACATCGTCTTCTACTATGTTCATAAATAAATCATGCCATTATATTTTACCACAATTTGGTCCTTCTGGGCATTAAAAGAACAAAATAAAGTCTTCAATTATATAGATCTCTTGTAGATCAGATATTCTTTCTTGTGTTGCTTTTTTAAAGTAGGTTGATGAATCTTTTAGCAAAGACATGAATGTTAATGTCATTCCTCTATCACTCTATTTGCTAATCATATTTCTTCTTATCTTTTCTTTTCAAAGAAATGGTGTAAAGCGTGTGTTTTACTGGAGGGACTGAACCGGGGTTTGCCAAAGCTAGGAATTGGCCGCAGAGGTATTGATAATGAAAGGAGTAGCAGGAAGACCATAGAGAATAAACAGTGCGGTAGCTTGGACTTTTAACCTAGGCATTGGAGTTCTGCCAATTGATATGCCTTGAGTGTTTAGATTTTTATATTTTATGTGGCAACTCTCTCTCTCTGTTTTTTTTATTTTTTGACTGTAGCATATTTACATCTTAAGGTTTTTGATGAACACAATTTCATACAATTTTGTTGAAAAAAGTAACAAATGTTGTTTCTCGTGTAATTTGCAAACAATAATATTTGTGAAGTGAATTTTTGAAGAGGTGTCGGCACTGTAGTATGGCTGTAAAAATCGGTAATTAGCACAAATCGGTAAACCGACTAGGAGAAAGTCGAAAATTAATCCAAATAAAAATCGGATATATTTTAAAATTTTAATAAAATTTATTTACCTTATCTATTACTCCCTCCGTTATTGCCATTTGTTTACATATGGTTTGGGCACGGAGGTTAAGAAATATGTATAAAGTAGTAGAAAAGAAAAAGAACGGAGGTTAAGAAATATGTATAAAGTAGTAGAAAAGAAAAAGAACGGAGGTTAAGAAATATGTATAAAGTAGTAGAAAAGAGAAAGAAAAGTGGGTAAACTAGTGGGATCCATTGATTTTTAATATATAAAAGGGAGATAGTGGAGTAAAAAGTAGTGTGAAAAGAAAATAAAAGTGAGAAAGAGGTGGGACCCATTAACTATTTTGGGTAAGTTTTGAAATTTAAAGAATTGGATGGCACATAAAAAAACCGTAAAAAAATGGTTGGGACAGAGGGAGATTTAAAAATAATTTGTAAAGACTAATCTGATTTCAAAATTGAATCTGTGAAATATTTTTTAAGAATTAATGAGGGAATTAGTCGAGGATTTTTTTTAAAAAATCAGATTGTAGTAATATAAAGTAAAAATAAAATAAAGAATTAGAGGGATATATGAGCTTAAAGTTGACATGATAACATCAAACTTATAAATATTTGATGTTTACTGAAAATACTTATTTAAAATTTATAAAGTCTTTTTTATATTCTATAAAAATTATTAAAAAAAATATTATCTTTTAATTCTTTTTTACAATTTCACTATTTTCTTATAATATACTCCCTCCGTCCCGGTTTTCTTGTCCACTGTTTCCATTAACCCTTGTTTCAAAAAATTTGTCCACTTTAATAATTATGGTAAATAATATGTAAATAAAAGGAAAAACTAAGATGCATATGGTAATCCAAGACCTATATTATGCCAACTATTAATTAATTTTGACTTGATTAAATAAAATGTGGATTTCGATTGATGGACGGGAAAAACGGAACGGAGGGAGTATATAAAATAGTGTTTACAACAAAAAAAAAACCGGATATAAATATTGACCTTCTTTTTTCTGTAACCACAAGTCAAGTGTGCAGTATAAAATACTTGGGACGCGGTGATAAAAATGAAATTGCAGTAATCAACCGGAACACAGCCATGTCATCCTCAAACCCTTCAACCGCCGGCGGCGTCGCAAAGCCAAACAAATCCCTCGGCTTCGTCGCAAACGCTATAAAAAGAAAAGACAGCTTCTTTCAACTCTTCGTAATGACCGGAATATTACTCCTCAGTCTCCGATCCGCCGGCCAAAAGTACCGCCTTCACGAACTCCAAGAAGACCGTTACGCTCTTCAAGAAGAACAAAAAAGCCTCGAAGATCGTGTCTCCCATATCAAATCTAGTCTCCTTGCTGAAGCCGCTCTCGAACCTTCCGGTCATTTCGCCTCCAGGCTTCGTGTTCTGTTTGGTAATGATAGCAATTGAATTATCAAAATTAGGGCTTTTTTGTAATTTGACAATGTTGATGTTATGATTTGGTTACTGCTTTAGCAATTAGTTGCGTATTATTAGAATTTGTTTAATAACTGAGCTTCGTTTCTGCGATAAGTTGTAGTGTTTTCGAGAAATGGGGAAATCAAGTGTTACATTTTTAGGTTTTTGAATTGTTTGTGAAATGTGCTACGAGTTATATGTCTAGTCTCTAGGGGGATAATGAGCCTTGCTTCTTTAACAGAACTCGGAAAAAGTACTGTGGTTTTTGTTTGTTACTGCGCTATTCTCTTATAATTTCATGCTGTATTTACTATGTTAGAAATGTTGTATTATCTGTTGTTTGTGTTCTACCATTATTGAAGATTGAGTATAATTTATGTTGAAGGAGTGCTGTTTTATCCTAAATTGGGCTTCCTAAGGTTGGAGATGATTAATGAGGATTAGAGAATTTAAATGTTGTTAAGTACTTATTATTTATATTATTGTTCGGAGTATTTTAGAATCAGGATCTTTTAGTTCGTATAGGATTTAGTCTTAGAACTTCAGTTTGATTAGGACTTGCTTAGGTTAATTAGTATTACCAATTCTGTATCATTGCTAATTGTTATGGATTATTAGATCATGGCTTGTAATTGTCTTTTTCAAGGGCTATTTTTCTGTCTTTAAATCTTCAAACCCCCAACTTGTATCTTCTTTTGTAGCCTTTGAGTTCCCTTCTTGATAATGCAAATATGTCGGGGCTATAAATATGGTAGGTTCAGGTCTCCAATTTGAGATTTGATTGGGATTCATTATGTAGCAGCAAGCTAATAATTATGTATATTATATTGCGGATATATTGAAGTGGATTTATTTATCAATTACTTTTGCAGTCTTTATTATTAGCTTTTTTAAATCATGAAGTTCATGCTTCATAAGAGTTTTGGGGAAGATTGACTAAGAAAAAAATAAAGGGGATGACTAATTTAAGCCTAAAACTGGTCAATATGGGACAAAGGACTGGAGGGAAGAAAGGAATATCGCTATTTTCACATAGGCGAGGCTGTAACAAAATACATTCTCATTTTATCTAAGCAAAGAAGGATACTATAGATTTAATAAAAAAAGAAGGATACTTTAGAGTAAAGGGTGGGCAGGAGCGAGTAAACATTCTGTATCAGACTTACCAGATAAATAGGTTTTTTTTTTCTTTTTAAGACATTGGGGATAGTTTATATACTCCTATCTTATAAGTTATAACTTATGTCTGTCTTGTGTTTAAAGCATTAATAGAAAAGCCCAAATAGGACCCATTTTTATAGGACAAAAGAGAGGCTTATTAAACAGCGGGGTGCATCTTTTAACCTTCGCACTGGGCTCATGGCACGCCTTGGACTTCTTCCTTTAGTTCTGTGAGACAACCTTGTCACCAACAATAACCTTATCTTAATATGTGGGATGATGAGAAGAAGTTGCATGGGATGATATCCAGTACCAGTAGTTGCATATCACGTAGGATGATTAGCTTGAGTTACATTCACTTATATTTTTAATTATAATTAGTCTAGGTTTATTATTTTCCCAGTTTAAAAGTTATTTTGAAGTATGGTATCATGACTTAATTGTCATTCTGAAGGCTTTTGCCTTATTTTTCTTTTTAAAAATTTTTAAACCCCCACTTCTGTAACTTCTTCTATTTTGTTGCCTTTGTAAAACCTGTCCTACATCAATGATCAGGCTTTAAAAGTCTGAATTTATAAGCTTAACCTATTTCAAGTCAAACATTATTGAATAGATATGGAGTTGCTATGTCTATGTCACAGGTCAGGGCCATAATAATGGTAGGTTTAGATCTCAAATTTGAGACTTAATTAGAATTTTTATTATGAAGCAGCAGCCAGGAAGCTGTTATATACTGTGATGTGCTTATTTACTAAGGTGCATCAGGTCAGTTGCCTTTTTGATTTTTATTGCCAGTTCCCATAAAAAACTCAGAGAATTCTATATTCTTAGAAAGCAGAGGGTTTTTACAGTAAACAGCTTCTACTTCTGCATGCATTTTACCCTTCCCAGTTTCTACTTCTGAGCGGGACATGCAGTAGGTATGTCTGGTTTGTTTAGCTTTTTTGAAGCATGAAATCCAGAAAAATTGTGTGGAAGATGTTCAAATAAAACAAGTAGATAACTAATATGAACGTAACACTGTCAAATGGATGAGAAGAAACAGGTAGGAGGATAAGACAAGAATCTCACTACTTTTAGTTAGGCCATATGAAAATTTTGAAGGAAACATTCCGTTATATGTAAGTGATGAGGAATCTTTAAAGGGTGGCAAGAGCTAGCTGCTAGCAATTTCATATTAGCGGTCAAAATTTTAAAAATTAGGGATAGATTTGGTAAGCTAATAGGATTAAAGCATTATTTTGAAGGCCCAATCAAGAGCCAAGCTTGTAGAGCAAAGGCGAGGCTTATTCAGTTCAGTGATGTACTATGGAACCCTCACACTAGGCTCAAGGCACGCCTTGGGCTTCTTCCTTTAGTTCTGTCAGACAACCTTGTGCCCTGGTAACTGGTAAGGTAGATTTAAATTATGTAATATCTTGAAGTGGCATATTATTGTAGTTTGATTAGGTAGGTTTACATTTTGTATATAGTTCTGTACTTTTTTACAACAGGAAACAGAGTTGTTTAGCTGAAGTGCTGAGTTGGATTAGGCAAAACCTTTGGTTTCTTGCTCTTTGGCTGTGTAAAGTGGCTTAATGGGCATGGTAGATTTAGCTCATATAGCATGTTTAATTCGGTGTGTTCATTCAATTAGATAGGCAGTGCTTGATCTCCACATAGTGGAGATTTTGTGCACAAGGGTCACATTGCTACTTGATCTTTTATATGATTTGTCAAATACTATAGAAGTAATTAATTTAACTTGCAAATTCCAGGTGCAAGTACAAAAGAATACAGGTATGAGGTACCTCTCAGCAGTCAGACGAGCTGACATAATTTTGTACTTGGCTTACTTCCGGACTATGCTCTAATTCTTGCGAGTAAAATTTTATCTAGAAAACCGACTTAGCGAAGGTGTGAAATGATTGTGTTATGGGTGGTGCACACTGGATGGATACAGTGTATGCTACATATAGTACACTACATATAGGGCCTGTTTGGCTGACTCTGTTAAGTCAGCTTATTGATTTATAAGTCCGTAAGTACTTATCGACGAGTGTTTGTTACCCCAATTTATAAGTTGAATTTACAACTTATAAGTTGATAAGTTGAATGTTGGTAACGACGTACTTTTTCCCAACTTATTTTGATTTTTCGTTTTTTTATTACCTTTAGTTTTTAAATATATGTTTTAAAATGTTAATCTAACTTATAATTCACGAACTAAGATAATTATATTTAAAAATTATTTATTTTAGTTCATTTGAGTAAAAGAAAATTCCGAAGTATTTATCTACTTACCACTTATAAGTCCCTTATTCATTTTAAGTCATAAGTTACTTATTTTAAGATTTCCCAACGGGCACATAGTTTATGATTGTGTTATCTGGGGACTTTGGTACAGTTGAACCTCGATTAAGTAAAAATTGATAAAATAATAACCTCAATTAAGTAATATTTTTTCCAGGTCTCAACATAATGGAGACAGTGTATTTTTGCTCACGATAAAGTAATAAACTCGCTAAAGTAATATTTTTTCCCGGTCCCGAGGCTATTAGTTTAAAGAGGTTTAACTGTAATCCTCTTTATCTATACTGTTTTAAGGATTTAGTTCTGCAAATTTATGTAATACTATAGTGAAAGAGTACACAGTTAGCTACCTTGATTATCAGTTTATAAAGATTCATTAAGCAAAAGCAAGTAATTAGAGTTGCTACTTATTTAGGAAAAAGGAGGTAAAAGTAATCAGATTCAAATTTTGAAAGAGAAATAGGTAATGATTGTAGACAGCTTAAAAGTCTACTATCGCAATCACTTTTGGTACACAAATCTTTATCTTACATCTTTATAAACATAATTAGCAGGTTTGTACAATTTGGTAATTACATTTTGTATCACGAGTTTTTCTCCGTCTCGTTAATTATATGATCTATTAGCCATGATTTGTACAAATTCGGCCCCTAATTGCGGTCGGTGGTCCTATTTATGCTAGCTGGGGGTTCCCCTCTTATTTGGGTGTATTGTTGCATGTCTAAGGGCACGGTGAAATTATACATCAATAGAATTTATAAACGAGATGCTCGACTGGTTCGATTTTAAAATGAAATATGTGGATGAAATTCGGCTCGATAGATTTTTTGTGCATGTATAAACATTTCAGAATTTATAAAATGAAAACATTGCTTAGAGTGAAAGTTTTTGTTATGAATAGGGTTAGAATTTGGATCGAGTCAGCCGAATTTCAAGTCAAATATAATTAGGTTTCTATTATACTAGATTCGCTTGATTAACATAAATTAATTGAAATCTCTATCCGAACTGGGCTTGTTTAATAAACGAACCAAGTCGAGCTAGTTAAAAAGGTAACGTTTTCGTTTGGTTCTGGATTAAAGCAATAGAAACCCAATGATAAAAGAGAAAAAAACGTCGGCAAACGAAAAGCACATGCCTTGTCCTTTACTAAGTGGTGTTTTCCACTGGAATGGAGGGGACATCCGCTTCTTCACGTCTTTTTATTTTGAGCAATGTTATATGTCCCGAAAATAATTTTAATTTTTTTTAAATGATACTCCTCTGTTTTTTTTTATTTGTCATTTTGACTTTTGGCACACATCTTTAGGTCATTTGACCCAATAGTAAAAAATGTTATTTTTGATTAATTTTTTTTCTGAATTAAAGTTTTGATTGTCTATTTTTATTCAGAAAAAAAAAAATTGAAAAATAATTATTTTTAATATGTGGTCAAAGGACCTAAAGATGTGTGCCAAAAATCAAAGCGACAAATAAAAAAAAACAGAGGGAGTACATGTTATTTTTTTATTTGTGGGATTCATATTAATGCACGAGGGACTCAATTCATTTATAAGAGAGCAGTTAATTACAAGACAACAACTCAGCATTGGGAAACCGTTTCGGGAACGCTTTCGGGACTCTAGCATTTTTTTTTTAATTTTTGATTTTGTTTACAGACAAACTTTAAAATTTGTGTAAATACTGAAAGACGAAACTAAAGGGGGTGATTATATAGAAAGAAAAAAGATTAAACGGTGATTAAGCTCAAACAGGTGGCTGTTTTACAGCAATGGCTAAGGACACAACGTGATTACTGTTGTTTTAGTTTTTCACCTGTATGTGTTCTTCGTAGTGTTGCTTTTATAGACAAATATGGTTGGTGGAGTTAATTAGTTAATTATCTAAAGCAAAATTGATTGGTAGCCTGAATTTATGTAAGCAAACAATAAGCTCAGCTCCTGTTGGTAGTTCTGCAATCCAACTTCTTTAGTTACTCCCTGTCTCCCTGCTAACTGAGCACAATTGACGTATCATTTGTCGTAAACTAATCGAGTCGAGTTAATAATAATATGTTTAATCTGGATTGGCCCATGACAATCCGAATCTAAAAAAACTGAAATCATTAAAATTATTTTTTGATGATTCGGTTACTAGTTTGGCTTGAAAAAATGAGAACCGGACTGAACCAATGCATAATGCATCATGCATGAATACCTTTAATAATCATCGGCTTTTCTATTATGTGCGCAGAAATTTATAAATTTGAACCATTTTGAATGGTATAGTTTTTGTGCATATAAGGAGTCTGCCATTATTAAGAAATGAACTAATTAAAACAAGTTAAACTTATAAATTTTCGTTTTTATCCTGGCACCTGATATAAAATTCGAATAATCATATAAAAATTGAAGCGTAGCTCTCTGAAGTCTGAGCACATGCAGCAGCTTCCCCGCGTCACCTCACCTCCCAACTATGAGTCTATAAGCAGAGAACGACAATAATAGAAACGAAACAATATACTTCCTCCGTCCCACAATACAAGTTCTTTTTGAAAAAATTACGCATATTAAGAAATCATTAATTTGATAATATTTTTTCACCTATATCCCTCATAAATGAATGAATGTAGACTCTTACTCAACCCTTATTAAATGTTATACAACTTTCAAGAAGGCCAATTTTGAAATAATGTCATTATATTTGCATTGGAAATGAAAAATGGACATGTATTATGAGAAAAAAAATTCTTTCAAAAGAGACTAGTATTGTGGGACGGAGGGAGTAATTGAAAAATGAAGAGGCATGGACCCTTGTGAATGCATTCACACCGACACCACTTTTCTTACAATTTATTTCCCTCCCATTTAATTTTAATCTCTTGTTTTAATTCCCAACTTGTCCTTTCAAATTACACCTACTGTATAAATCCCTCCCTCAACATTTGACTGGCTCTGCTTAAATTATAAAAACACCCTCTGTACTTCACTTTATTCTACACACAAACATACCTTTTCATTCATAGTCTATACAAATCATACTCTGCTACACTCTTATTTTCATCATCTACTTGGTATAATGCGGGTGGATTTAGCAGTTTTGTTAAGTTTGTGTGTGGCCTTTTTGGGCATTGTTGTTGAAGCTGAGGATCCGTACAGATTCTTTAACTGGAATGTTACTTATGGTGATATCTATCCTCTCGGCGTTCGCCAACAGGTTCTTTTGAATTTTTACTTATGTGCATTTTCGAGAAGATATGGGAAATTTAGTTGGTGTTTATGGATGTTTTTGTATGTGTTGCAGGGGATCTTAATCAATGGGCAGTTCCCTGGACCAGACATTCATTCAG
>PHNY01175175.1:4988-18162 GCA_003724115.2 Anethum foeniculum | reverse complement strand
CATAAGAAAGAATTTATTATTTTCCTTGAGCATTCTACAAATCAGCCAGCAAGATCAGCCACAACATCCATCCAAATTCATCCCGTGTTCTTCGTGTTCTTAGCAAAATATCCGTATTTTGTTCCGTGATTCCAGCAAACCTCCAAAATATTGTTATACCAATTTCTCCCGATAACAGGTATATATGCTTAAGTCATGCCTACATTATTCTTGCATCTTACTTTTAACCTTGTGAAGTTTAATGATTAACTTCACCAATGTATGTAACATATAGTCGAGCTTTTATAGTGCAAGATGGTAGTTATCTAGTTGTTTCCAACAGTACATTTAAATAGTGGGAAGGGGCCACAATATTGGATAAATTCAATTAACATTGACTTGCTGCAGTATATATGAATATGAAGAAGTGCCAAGCTAGTATATCTTTCACTCTTCATCAAAAATAGTAAACTCTCTATATTTGCAAAACATTTACATATAGCCTTTCATCTTTCAATGGCAACTCAACCATTGATTCATAAAAAGGATGTCATACTGGTGACACCTGCAGAACCCACCCCTTCTGAAGTTCTTTCTTTATCTACTATAGACAATGATCCAAACATTGAATTACTTTGTCAAACAGTCTACGTTTACAAGACGAATAACATCACTAGTCTGGACCCGGCTTTGGTAATCAAAGAAGCTCTTTCCAAGGTCTTGGTTTACTTCTATCCCTTGGCAGGGAAGCTTAAACGTGAGGATGGGAAACTCCGAATCACTTGCAATGCAGATGGCGTGCCTTTTTTGGAGGCGTGTGCTGATTGTGAACTTTCATCTCTTAACTATTTGGATGGGATTGACACTGAAACGGCCAAACTCTTAGCCTTCGATTGGCCTAGTGAAAGTGAATGTGGTTATCATCCTTTAGTTTTGAGTGTGACAAAGTTTGCTTGTGGCGGTTTTACTATTGGGATGGGCTTATCGCACTCAGTATGTGATGGATTTGGTGCAGCTCAATTCTATAAGGCCATGGCTGAGCTAGCAAGTGGAAAGAGTGAGCCAACGGTGAAGCCTGTGTGGGAGAGGGAAAGGCTAGTAGGGGTAGCAAGTAAAGATCCTATTTTGCCTCCGATCGACATGTCTACATTGGCAAATTCACCATTTTTGCCTTCTAATGTTGTTGCACATGAATCGTTCTATTTAACTGGAGAAACTATAGGAAAACTTAAGATGAGTTTGTTGAGGGAACTGGAGGAAACAGAGAATGCAAATTTTACCACTCTCGAAATTCTTGGAGCCTATGTTTGGAGGTCAAGATCTAGAGCTTTAGAACTAAGTCCTGATGGAAAGACAATGTTTTGCATGGCTATGGGGATAAGAAATGTTCTGAATCCACCCCTGAACGCTGGATATTATGGAAATGCTTTCTTATCTTCTTCTCATTTAGCGCTGACAGTAAAAGACTTGAATGAACTCCCTCTCTCCAGAGTTGCTAAACTGATCAAAGAGAGCAAGAAAGTATTGACTTCTAGCACTGATTTTGTTCCGAATACGCTGGATAAGTTAGAAACAGTAATACAACAAAATGTGAAGGTTGAGATCAGCAATGGTGCATCTATTGTACTAACGGATTGGAGACAATTAGGATTGCTGGAAGAAGTGGATTTTGGATGGAAAGAAATGGTGAATATTGTACCATTACCATGGAACAATTTCTTTATAGATTTGTGTATGTTTTTACCTCCTTGCAAAGTGGATTCTTCTATGAAAGCAAAAGGTGGTGTGAGGATACTGGTTACCCTCCCTAAAGCTGCAATGCCCAAAATGAAGGAAGAAATGGAATGCCTTAATCAGATTGGGGTTGATCACATTGATATACAATCTAAACCATGAATATAAGTATTGTTTTAGCATCCAGTATTTGGTCTTCCAACTTTTAGTCTGCTTAAAATCAATTTGTGACTGCAGTAACTTCTGCATCCAGTTAGCCAGCTTGTTTTTACCAAGTTCACTTGTATGGTCAATTATATCAACTAAGAACACTATTGCACTTGCAATATTGTTAAGATGTATGTTTTATTACACTGTGCGTGTGTGTGTGTTGTGAGATGGAGTTGAGTCTAGTCCAAGGGTGTCTGTTAGCAAAGGACTGTCTTACAGATGCTAACAGCACTGTTGTTTTCAACCAAGTGGGCACTCCTGTTTCACTAATGTTTGTTACAGCATTTTGAACAAGGAGAGATGAATGGTAACCATATATTTCTCAGCAATTGAATAGAACTATAAACCCCTTCTTTTTATGTCACAACGTTGATTAATCAGTTTCCGCATGGTGCACAAGGGGCAATTATTAGGTAACTTGTCCATAATTTTAAGGTTTTACGGGAAGCTGTTGAATAAGTATTAGCAAGTCTTCTCACTTCAAATTTGTTTTAACTTGAAGATGGGAACATCTGCCATTCAGGTATGCAGATAAAGTACAAGAATACCAAATTCATTTCTTTAGAGTTATGGATCGAGATTCATAAGATTCAAACTCAAAATTTCTGAATCAAAGAACACTGATATAAAATGACCTTAATTTCCTCCAAAAAGATGCATGGTAGATGATAAGTAACAATCGAAATATTCGAAAACATGCATAGTGCTTCTGCCTCGTTAAGTTTTGTGCTGCATCGTTCTAATTCTTGTACTTATCTACCCACACATGCACATGCACATGCACATGCACATGCACTACACAAGGGACGATTTTTTCAAACTTAAAATGACATATGAGAATCATTAGTGTGTAGAATATAATTATAGGATACATTAAGTAGGATTATCCATGTTGATTCTTAGGTTGTTAAAGATTATGTGATGAGTGTTATCTATGTTTGATTGCTTTATCGGGGCATGATTGCTTTTCATGCATTTAGGCACTATCAGAGACTCTGAGTCCTTCTATAATGATCCCTGAGTCATGGAATTCGGGTGATATTGTTGTCCTTGTCGTTGTGGGACGACCCCGAGTTTTTTTTTTTTTTTTTTGCTAAATGACTACACCAACCGCACTTTAATATCCATTAATCAATTGTATATTACTGGTTGATCACCGGTTGATATTTAAATATTAATATTAAATAATATTATTACAGGGAATTGAATTTGAAATTAAAATAAATTATTATATTAATTTATTCTTTTTTTATTTATAGATATTTTTCATTGACTCAAATCTTGCAAATATCAAAATCAACAATTTCATGAATATACGTAACCAACATTAATTAACCATGAAAGTCTCGTTAAATAGTGAGTGACAACATTGACGGATCATTTAACAAAGTATGAATCAACATTTTAAGCGCCGAAAATATCTTCTTGTATTCTGAAATTGAATAAATATACATTGTTGATCTTCAGAGAATTTTTGATTGCATGGACTGTAATCATGATGTCAATTATGTGGGATCGAATTCCCCATATTGTTTTTATAGATATAAACTAATTTTCAAATATTAAAACAACCCACCGCGGTCTTGACCTAGTATCAAGTATGTTTGTTTACATTTGAAAGTTAAGATAATCTAAAACACAATAAAAAAAACTAAAGATAGAGTAATAAAATGTTTAAAAGAAATATTCATGATACTACATAGCTTTTTGAGAAAACACAACTTGCATTTTATTGAATATCATTTAACTTGAGCTCTAGTACTATACATGTATATCTATATTGAGTTCATAGTTTGAGTTGTAGTTTTCAATTCGATTTTGTATTGTTCAAGGTGTAATATTATTGTTGGCGGATAATTGAGCTTAGATAACAAGGGTTCAGGGAATTAGTTTGCTATAGAAGGTTGTACTTGGATTAGTATAGTTCTTAGAGAGTATTTGATTCAGGGGACGGGTTTATCAGTAAGCTATTATCAGTGACAAGGAAGAAGGAGAGCAATATTATTGAATCTTGTAATCGTATTTATTTCAGAGATTAATAATATTATTTATTACCAAGTTGGTAAGGGACCAGGATGTAGATCATTAGGGTTAGTGGTAAAACCTTGCTAAAATTGTTGTGTGTTGTTTACTTGATGTTATTTATTTTCTGCATTTCATATTGATAGTCAGCTCGCTGAGAGCATATAATCGGTCTTAACAGCAAGCTGTCTCGGCAGTTTAATAAATACTTGGTAATATTTAAAAATCGGTATTAGTTACCCATAACAACTATTCACCCCCACCCTAGGTGTACACTTTCATATGGTATCAGAGCTTTGGTATACTAACATTTCTGTAACATGAAAAGTATTGATCCAATAGCTGACTTATTTCTTGGAAAAGTTAATTTAAGGACTCCTATTTTTACGGAAACTGAGAATTACAACTTGTGGAAAGGGCAAATGGAAACTCACCTATCTAGGAACCCACTTGTGCTGAGGGTTGTTAAGAAAGGTCCATATGAATTTCTTGACAAGGAATGCAAGGTTAAGAATAAGGACGTGGATGTACTTACTTTAGATGAGCTTATAAAGTTTGGTTACAACGAAAAAGTAAGAAGCTTATTGATTATGGGATTAAATTAATCTAAATATGACAAAGTTTCATCAGTCAAATATGCTAAAGTAATTTGGGATGCTCTTGAAACTTATCAAGAAGGTTTTAAGTCATTGAGAAAAGTGAACTCAATGAGCTTATGAATGAGTTTGGCAATTTCAAACTCAAGAAATGTGAATCTATCGAGGAAGCTCAAATAAGATTTCAGGATAATATCAATAGTCTACAGAGGTTAGGCAATAAGATTCTACAAGAATAAATGAATATGAAAATCCTAAGTGCAACACCATTTATCTATCAAGCCAAGACTACTGCTTTAGAATCTGCGGTGAATATTGGCATTATGGATCACTTAGCTATATTTGCTGAGCTGGAACAATTTGAAACAAAGATCGAAGCAAGCAATGTGGATCGAGTAAAGGCTCCTGTTGAAAAAATGAAGAATCTGTCTTTGCAGTCTACTGTCAGCAAGCTGGAATTTGATGAAGAGACAAAACCATTCGGTGCAAAGAAGGATTCAGAGGTTGATGCATGTTCCAAATGTGAAAAAACAGGGCACTTCAAAGGAGATTGGTATAAGCTGAAAAACTAGACAAAGCAGTCTAAACAGCAAGTTCAAAGATAAAAGGAAATTTAAGAAACTTCTGACTTGGAGTGATGATGAAGATTCAGATTCTGATGACTCAAATGAGGAGATGGTCAACCTAACTCTTATTGGTCTTGAAGGCTCAAGTGAAGCCGACTATGTTGGTTCAGACACAAGAAGTGAGGTAAATTCTGTTTAATTCTGAGTTACATTCTGATAATGTTATTGTAGATGAACTAACAATGCAGGATAAGAATGATTTATCAATGATGGAACTCATGGAATTAAAGAATGAAAACTATGAGCTTGAGAAAGAAAATTTTCATCTTCGAAAAGTCATCATTTTTTATTTCATGAATGAAAAGAGTTCCAAATCAAATGTGGGAATCATTGTAAGTTTCAAGAAATAGATCATCCAGCTTGAAGGAAACAACAAACAAATGCAGAGAAAGAATGACACTCTATTAAATTAAACAATTTGATGTAATTATTTCAAAATGCAGCAATTCCTATTTGTTAGGATGCATTAAGCTAGGATCAAAATTCTAAATAATATCACTTTTATAAGTTTGTTTTAGGTTTACATAAGAAATTATAAAAGTTGAAAACGATACGAAACTTATCCAATTAATTCTGAGTATAACTTGTTTAACTGTTTCTGTTTTTTCAACTTCTATACAATCATTATTATTTTTTATTTATTTTTGAAAAAGAGAATATATTCAATAATGAAAAGTCATACGACATCTACAAACACAATCGAAATTGAACAAAAGTTTAAACATATTTCTGTTAAATCCTTCCATTTTGGAAGGCTACCAAGCGATTTGAAGATAATATGAATATATACATGTACTTACTGTGACCCAACTATTTTGAGCAATCGACCGTAGATGCGACACCATAATAACCTTTATCATTGAATCAAAACTTTGAAAATCCCGCAGATTTATAATCCCGGACACCAAAACAAATCAAACTCTCACAATGAGAGACTAAACAAAACCCAAATAAATTAAAAACTTATATGAAGGAAAACAAGAGATTAATAAGAAATTATTGGGAATTTGCACCGGTGAAAACCGACGGAAGCCACTCAGAAAATATTAGGACGGCTACTCAGAGAGAGAGAGAATATTAGGATTTTTTTTGCCTGAATAATTATTTTATACAGTCATTATTATTAGAATTCACTAAGAAAAACTTGTTAAAGAAAAAAGAATTCACTAGAAAATCAATCAATTTTGTAAGACAAATTATTTTATAAAATAAATTTTAGAAAGTACACAATAAATCACAGCCCAGACCGAAAAAATAAAGATTGGACTCAGAGGTAGTAGAAGGGTGTAGAATAGAGTGTACATCCACCAATATTGAACCAACAACAAAAGAAGCTTCTGGAAGGCCGAACATACAATACTCCTTACAAAACACAAACTAAACCCCTAATCTTAAACATTACCAAAACCCAAACACACCTCAGCTGCTACTTCTCCTTATCCAAACACAAACCCTAATTTCACTCTAATGGCTTCCGCTAATGCCATTTCCACTGCTTCAATTCTCTCCTCTCCCACTCCAGTACTAACCCTTTTCATTTATATATGTTTCTTTGTGTCTGATTTTGATGTTAATGTTTTTATTGTCGACTGTGTTGAAATGGGCTGTTTTGTTGTTTTAGGGGAGTTTGAGGGGCAATAGAGTGAATCAATTGCAAGGGCAGAAGGTGAATTATAGACCCAATAATGGTGGAAGAAGTAGGAGCAGGAGGCTTGCTGTTCGAGCTGCTGCTAAAGATATTGCATTTGATCAGCAATCCAGAGCTGCGCTTCAGAGTGGGATTGATAAGCTTGCTGATGCTGTTGGTCTTACTCTTGGTCCTAGAGGTAGTTTTATGTTTTTATTTTTTTCTTGTTTGGTTTGGTGGATTGTATGATTTGTTTCCGTAAAATGTTGTTGAATTTGTGTGATTTTTTAATCTTTTCTTGGTTTGTTTTGGTGAATTGTCTAATTGGTCTGTAAAATGTCATTGAATTTGTGTAAAGTTTGAACTTTTCTTGTTTTGTTTGGTGAATTTGTACTTTGTTTCCGTGAATTGTGGTCGAATTTGTGTAAAGTTTTGATATTTTTTTTTTGTTTACATTTGTGAATGGTTGAATGTGGGTGTTGTAATATGTGTTTGTGGTAGAAGCTGATTGATTACTGGTTAATACAATTGAAAGTATTTGTAGTTAATTATCGTAAAATGTCTTTGGATTTGTATAAATGGACATACGGTTTTGTTGAATAATTGACCTATTCAAGTTCTGTACTATGTCGGGTTGATTGGAGAAATGTTTCAGAAATAGTTGGTGCTCTGTTTGCGCAAATTATTACTTTTGCCATTTTTAGTTTAATCTCAAAATTATGTGTAATTCAAATATGTGAAAAAGTCTTGCATTTTGCTTAATAACCTCCGTTATGACTAGATTAGTTGTAAAAAGCTTATATCTGCATTGGCAAAGTATAATTGTATAATTTTGAGCTTTTAAGGCTCTACCTTTTAATTATATTAGATTGGTGGAACTCTGTGTACTGTAGATTCATATAGTTGATATGATCTCAGTTGTTATCATATATTCTATATTCTTTTCTTACATATGTGACTAATCATTATTTATATAGTAACATACTAACATTGATTATTTTTAATGCTTCATGTTAATTTTTCTACTTATTTATCTTGTGTAGAAATTAAAACATGTGAACAGGAAATAGTTATCATATGGCTGTGGACATGGATAAGTGTATTGAACATACATTTTTGTATTATTACATCAAACTGATTCTGTATGAAAAAGAATTGTGTTTTCTTCAGAATTTAAATCAAGCTATTCATAACCAACAGTGACTGCTGAATATCAATATGTTGTTTTTATAGTTCTAAATGTGTGGATGCATTTATTTACTGTTGTTTTCAAGTACTATGCAGTTCTTTCTTTGCACACATGTTCAGCATTTTATTTTGTTATGTTTTTTTATGATGATACTGGAATCTTGATGTTTCTTTGAGCTCATTCACCTTGGAAAATGCAGAATGCAGCTCCTTGTACAGTTTTTAAGAAAGTGTTATAGTACCCCATGTAATAATAAGATCAACTGATGGATTTTTTTACATCCTCAAGGGAGGAATGTTGTGTTAGATGAATTTGGAACCCCTAAAGTGGTTAATGATGGTGTTACAATTGCTCGAGCTATAGAGCTTCCTGATGCCATGGAAAATGCTGGTGCTGCTCTTATTAGGGAGGTTTGTGCCATCAAGAATTTGATTCTATTCTTTCAGTCTGACTTATTTCCTATCTGCTTCTAACACTATTTTCATTTTAATTTGTCAAATTTGTGAAGGTTGCAAGTAAAACCAATGATTCTGCCGGTGATGGTACAACAACTGCGTCCATTCTTGCTCGTGAAATAATCAACCTTGGTCTCTTGAGTGTGACCTCTGGTGCTAACCCTGTTTCAATTAAGAAGGGGATAGATAAAACAGTCCTGGCCCTGATTGAAGAGCTAGAGAATAAAGCAAGACCCGTTCAAGGTCGTGATGACATAAAAGGTAGGGATTGGCAGTTGTTTCTATCACTCAGTAATTTATACATAGTTGAATTCTTAATTGTAAGTATAATCATTCGCTGACAATTTTTATGTATTATTTTAGCTATTGCATCCATCTCTGCTGGAAACGATGAGATTATTGGTACAATGGTTGCGGACGCAATTGACAAAGTTGGTCCTGATGGTGTTCTATCAATTGAATCCTCGTCTTCTTTTGAGACAACTGTCGATGTAGAGGAGGGAATGGAGGTTTGTATATATTTTGGATTTTAACGGCACTTGATTTCATTTTGTAGTTCTGAGACAAATATAGCTGGTAATGGTGGACTACAATTTTACTCATTTGGTGATCCTTTTTTATGTTGCAGATTGATAGAGGATACATCTCACCGCAGTTTGTGACAAACCCTGAGAAAATGATAGCTGAATTTGAGAACGCTAGAGTATTGGTTACTGATCAGAAAATCTCTGCAATAAAAGACATAATTCCCCTGCTAGAGAAGACAACCCAGTTGCGAGCCCCTTTGCTTATCATTGCTGAAGATATCACGGGAGAAGCTTTGGCTACACTTGTTGTGAACAAACTGAGGGGCATAATCAATGTTGCTGCTATCAAAGCACCTGGTTTTGGAGAGAGGAGAAAAGCGTTGCTTCAAGATATTGCAATTATGACAGGTGAACATGTATAAATTAATATAGTAAGCTGTTATAGAAATAATGGTTTTGAATACACCAAGATCCAAGGACAGAATTTTTCTTGTCTAAACATTGTAGGATATATGAAAGGTATAAAGTGTGATACATAACAAACTATCTTTCCTCCAACCTACAGATTTATGAGAACCTGCAAAGAAAAACCTTTTATTACAAGTTCCTATTTTTCACAAAAATTTACTGTTTAAAATAACAAATGTTCAAGTTTTGTGGTTGTGATTCTTCTAATTTAAATTGTTGTCTTTCACTTTACAGGAGCCGAATACCAAGCCAGTGACTTGAGTTTACTCATTGAGAACACTTCTGTTGAACAGCTTGGTTTGGCAAGAAAGATCACCATTACTAAAGATTCAACGACCATTATTGCTGATGCCGCATCAAAGGATGAGATTCAGGCTAGGATTGCACAGATTAAGAAAGAATTGTCTGAGACTGACTCTGTTTATGATTCTGAAAAACTTGCAGAGAGAATCGCCAAGTTATCAGGTGGGGTTGCTGTTATTAAGGTAGGTGCTGCAACTGAAACTGAGCTTGAGGATCGTAAACTTCGTATTGAGGATGCAAAGAATGCAACTTTTGCTGCCATAGAGGAAGGTATTGTGCCTGGTGGTGGTGCTGCCTTGGTTCATTTGTCAGAATTTGTTCCTGCTATTAAGGCCAAGCTTGAGGATGCTGAGGAGCGTCTCGGAGCTGACATTGTACAGAAGGTAATGAATTCTGCTGCTTATTGATATAAAGTAGCGACTAGTGTCTTTTGTATGTTCCTAATTTTTTGTTAAATTTATGATTGGTTCAATATCATAAAGTTAGTACTCGAGTCTCATGCTTCAGTTCCGTGTTAGTAGACCTTCTAGTTTATGTTTGTTAAACCAAGCATGCATAGTAGTGTAGAAGGTGAAGGCTTACTATATACTATGTACATTTAGAGAGAACTACTTTGAAGCCAATTACTCCTAGATGTCCATATCTGATAAATCTGTAATTTATCCTCGAGCATACTATCTTTTATTATTTTGGGTATTGCTGATGGACATTTCTTTGTAGGCCTTGGTAGCACCTGCATCTCTAATAGCCCAAAATGCTGGGGTTGAAGGTGAGGTAGTAGTGGAAAAGGTGAAGGCCAGTGAATGGGAGGTTGGTTATAATGCAATGACCGACAAGTATGAGAACTTGGTTAATGCTGGTGTAATCGATCCGGCAAAGGTAACAAGGTGTGCATTGCAAAATGCAGCATCAGTTGCAGGTATGGTCCTTACTACACAAGCTATTGTTGTGGAGAAGGCAAAGCCTAAGACAGCTGCAGCCGGTATGCCTCAAGGTATGTCTGTATGATGAGTGATTTGGAGCCTTTAGTTTGTTAGAGCCGGGAGCGCTAAGTGGTGGTGTATTAAGCATAAAATGTGGTGGGGTTACCACATGTTGGCCCTGGTTAGGTCATTTGTATGAATAGTTTTTTCACTAGATTTTGACATACAACTCTTGGTACTATTTTCATAATAATCTGTTATTGTTGGGAGGAACACTGAAACATCTTTACTAACGTTTTTCAACTTCCAAGTGCACAAGTACTCGATGAATAAGATTGATGTGGTGTACACCAAAAAAATACCCTCTTTCCTTCTCTAGGGTAAAAATAGCTTATCATAATGAAAAATTGAAAACTCTGATACTTTTATTCTTTTTTTTTTTTTTTAATAATTAAAACCGCAATACTTTACATTCAATAAAGAAAAAAGGGAAAGTACGCTGGATCTCTGAGAAAAAAACTGAAAAATCATGCATCTTTGCTGGCCTTGTGGAATTCACAGTCTAGGTGTTTGGGGCAGAATGTTTTTAAATATAGGTACAATTTAGGTGTTAGTAATAGCGGATTTAATTAACTGTTTTGACTAGTGGATAAAATTAGGCTGATAAGTTATTTAGAATAAAATTATTAAGTAAATAGTTGTATTAACTATAGTGAAAAACTTTGGAGCTAGGGTTCCAAAATGGATCCCAAATTTATTTTCAAATTACACTTAACATATTTTAATTAGTGGGGCTCATATTAATACACGTGAGATTCAATTTATTTGTAAGAAAAAGATCAATAGATAGTTATCGCATCGTCATTTGGAAACCGTTTCGGGAACGGTTTTGAGAGCTCTGGCATTTTTCAAAACTTTGAGTGAAAAATCTTCTTCAAGATGTGTCCAAAATCGTTAATTTAAATCCATTAGATATCAAATATCAATATTAACGAATTGATAAAGGAGTTGAATGTTGTTGGTGCAGTCACTAGTATAGTAGTCGTCGGAATGTGTAACTCGATTCGTTGCCCACTGAAATAGAGTAGGGAACGGCAAATGGTACAATTAAACTTGTGACCATACATAAAAAACATTCAAGTACGTAGTAGATTTCACGAATCACGATATAGGTATCGAATAATGGAACTTTGTGAAATGTGAATGCACGATAAGTTGGGAAACTTATTAACGGACCTGAAGCAACTGACCGCTCCAGTCCATATCAAGCATGAGTGGGCCAAAACATTATCACCCCCGCACTTTCCATTTCGTAAATCAATTTTTTCATTACGATGCTGGCAATTTTTTTAAAATATTTCAAAATAATTCCTCTCCTTTCTATATCTCTAGAATTCTTTCCATTAAATTAGCTAATGCATAATGGTAAAACTACAAAGAATCTCCCGAAAATTTAAGGTTTACTAGTACTAAAATTGCTAACTTGATTTTTTAAGCCCCAACAGTTTCCTAATACGCATATACATGTTGGACACACGAAAATTCGTTACTAATAAATTAAAAAACCTTTTTCTTAATTTTGTACTAAATTTTAATATCAGTGAGAAATGTGGACAAATAAATAATCCTTTCATTCATAAATAGCAAAAGTTTTGACTTTTTAAAGTTATTGCGAGGTTAAAAAGTAATGTATTTTTATATGTTATTTTTTATTTTTCTCTTTTGAATATATATATAAATATTATTTCTTTCGGAAATTGAAAATGAAATTTAAAATATTATTATTTACATCTTAAAATATGTACAATTAAAGCTATTATTTATTATTTTGTAGCGGAAGGACTGCTTGAATATGAATATCTGAATTTACCAGAAAACACATATTGGAGCAACAATGTAGAAGGGGCTGTAATGTATAGCCATCTTATGCTCTCATCGATCTGCAAAAATCAGCTCTCTGCTACTATTATCCATACCTCAGCGAGCCCATGTTGGCTAATCCTTTCTCTATCACACTGCTCGAGGTGATAGACTATGACATACTCCATTTGAAGCACCCAAACAAAAATATTTCAATCATTTGTAATCCCGTTCTATTTTAAATGTCATTTTAAACAAAAATTTACTTAATTTAATAAAAAGACCAATTTTGTTAAAAAGCTTCTCTTTTTTAAACTTATAAATGATAATGTAGAAGTATATTTTCATAATTTTATTACTTAAAAATTAAATACATAAACTTGCGCCAAAACTTTATAATTATTATTATCCACAAAACATTTAAATAGTGACTTGGATGAAATAACATAACTATTCTTTTAACACTAAATTTTCTAAGCTCGACTAATTATATCCTTATATATAATTAGACTAAGGGAGTTAATATGGTATGGTATAGTTTGGTCGTCAATACTGCACTTTAACTAAAATACGTAACTAACAAATCATACACTTACGCTTAGAACACCTAAATAACATAATTAAGAACTCCTGCACCTACACCTAAACCTAAAAA
>PHNY01175059.1:4323-14325 GCA_003724115.2 Anethum foeniculum | reverse complement strand
AAAATAAATTGAAGTAGTATGAGATATGGACTTCATTTCAATTTTTTGTTAATGTTCGCTCAGTGGTTACATCACTGTTCAATAAAACTATAAAATGCTGTAGGTGTTGATCAGCATACCAACATTCTTTTTCTTGATGTGTTCAAGGATAATTTTTTTTAGTTAATATCTCCGTTTTTAAAAACTGTAAGGCATGAAAAATTGTTTTACCGCCATTCTTTTGACAGGCATATGGTGAGAAGAGTTTTGGAGAATTTGCCAAGCTAGGGAGTTGAGTCATGTCTTCATGGATGACATCGGAATTGGAAAAGTCTGGAAATTTTGTTTTAGGTTCAGTTGAAAATTAAATACCATACAGATGAAAACGCAACGATCTTAGCTTAATGAACTCACCGCCAACGCAGGTAGACTCGAGCAACAATGCAAAAACTAGAGTTATCTCTCTAATTTTACTTACCTACCCTGTGAACTACTCTCCACGCAAATAGAACGTTAAATTATTGTTTTTTTTAATATCTGATATAAATTTGAGTTTCTGTCACTATAAATTTCATTAATTTTCAAATTCTATTTTCCAATAAATTTGTATATTTAATCTACTTCAAATTTGTTAAAAGAATTTAAATTACCTATCTTCGTATAAATTCAAATTCGTTATCTCTATAATTTCAAATAGAGATAATTTGAAATGTCTTTTCTACTTCAAAAATGTATAAGAAAGTTTAAATTATACGTCTTCCCGATAAATTCGAATTCTTCTCTATAACTTCATACACCTTTTTAAAAAATGTGAAAGAAAATTTTAAATTTTTAATATGTAATATTTAAAACTATTAAACTAATTCCATGGAACTTAGATGACACATTAAAAGGAGAAAAGGCCTAAATGTCACAATTTTAATTTCAAATTAAACAAAATGGCATAAATGGCACAATTTAAAAAATGGCCCCAAATGTCACCCTAAAACACAACATAATGCTACGTTGTGTTAACCTAGAAGAACGCCACTTCTTTTAGCGTTTATGACAATTTTTATTTTTCTACTTAATTATAAATTTTGAATTCACATTTTGAGACCGTAAATAATACTTAATGTTACATTTTAACAATAAAATACAACTTAAATTACGTTTTCATTAGTTTTTATTAATATTTTATATTTTATACATTTTTTTCTTGGGTTTTAAAAATACTACTCCCTCCGTCCCGTTTATATTGGCCACATTTCCTTTTTCGTTTGTCCTAAAAGTATTGCCCACATTTCCTTGTTAAAACAAAAAAAAATGTTAAATATGTTAAGTTTTTCAAAATATGTTAATAGTTGGGTTTAAATTTGGTAAGTTTTAATTGATTGCTAAATACGTGTTTCTTGATTGATGGCCAATATTAGTGGGACGGAGGGAGTAAAATTTTAAATTAATTTTTTAAAATTGAAGCTTGTGATTTAATTCTACGATTTTTAATATTTTAGAGTTCAACCATTCGCCTTTTGCACTTTAGATTATTTTTAAAAAAAAAACACAGCAATTTAGGGTTTAGGACGGTAAAGCCTAATCCCTAATTTAAGCGTGAGCCCTAATTCGCTATTTAATATGAAAGAAAATTCAGTAATTTTTAATATTTTAGGGTTCAACAATTCGCTATTTGAGTTCTAGAAAGCCGTAAAGCCTAGAGCGTAGGCCCTAATTTAAGCGTGACCCTAATTCAACAATTTCTAATATTTTAAGGATCAACAATTCCCTATTTGGGTTTTAGAAATATTTACAAAATAAATAAATAAAAGACACAGGGATTTAGCCTTTAGCACCCTAAAGCATAGAGCCTAAATCCTAATTTAAGTGTGAGCCCTAATCGAACAACTTTTAATATTTTGGGGTTCAAGAATTCCCAATTTAAATTTTAGAAATATTTGAAAAAAACGAAAGCCCTTAAATCCTAATTTAACCACGGACTCTAATTTAACAAGTTTTAATATTTTAGATTTTAAAATTTACGTATTTGAATTTTAAAAATATTTAGAAAAATATGAGGCTTTACATTTTTTGTTTTTAAACCAAGCATTATTGTTTTTTTAGTGATTTCATTTTGTTACTAAAGGGGAAGGTCACCTACTGGACCCGATCTTAGAAAGTGTGACTTGTTTCCGTGGCAAACAACACGCACATGTGTATGGCCCGGTAACACAGAATTCTATATTTCAAATTGGTACTTGTGTTAGCGTTTTTAGAATGCGCTACTTTATGTAGCGTTTACGCAGATGTAAACTCTAACCTAAACTGCGTCTTGGTTCGTTTTTTTTGTCAAATCTTAAACTTAGCGTTTTCATGTGCTATATTTTTATATTGTGCTATTTGCACCATTATTTCTTAAAATTGTGATATTAGGGGCCGACACGTCATTTAGTGATGTGTATCCTCCTTTAAATGTTAATTTATATAAAAATAAAAATTGGAACTAGAATGTAAAGTAAAAATTGTTATTTATATAAAAATAGAATTTGGAACATAGAATGTAAAGTAAAAACTGTTAATATGCTTTTCGTAATCAGTCTTTTGATTGAACACGTGCTATATTGATTATTGATGAGGATTTATAAATTCAAATATATGTCCTTTATAAATAAATAAGAATACCTAATATGAATCCCTCTTCTATCTTCTTTATAATAAATTAAGATGCATTCTTCTTATAAGATGCTTAAAGATAATTCGAACATCTCTTCTTTATAAGTTAGAACAATTTTTCTACTTACAATATGTGGAAATATATTTTCTTTATCAATATTTAAAATTATGAAATTCTAAGAGATTAGGAAAATAGATTGACACAATCTTACAGCGTCACATAATCTCCCGTGTATCTTTTTTACAATTTATTATTTTAATATGACCATATATTACTTGTTTATTAATTCTTTTTACAAATTCAAACGTGAACTTATATGTGTTATTGTCGGTGCCTTAGAAACAATACTATTATATTTCCTTATAGATATTTGAATTATTAATGTTTATGTTCTATCGATTATTTCTTTATAATTTATCATGTCTTTATTTATTACAATATAAATGTTGGATTAATAAATGTCTTTCGAATAAGATTTGAATTATATATCTCTAAGTGTACGTGACTTAGGAATGAGATTATGAGAATAGTTTCGACATTACTAAAGATTCCTACTCGAGTATTATTATTACTAGCTTGTGACCCGTGCAATGCACGACTATTTTTAATAATTATTATCTCATTATTTTTATTTTAATATCTCATGAATTGAATTTCTTAAATTAAGTATCTTCAAAAATATATTTTCACTATAGGTATTTATAATAATTAAACATGTGAAAACCGGTAAATATGTTTTTAAAGCAATTAGAATTATAAAAATATGTTTTAAAATGAATAGTTCCACTAACCGATTCTAGTAAATCAATTTTGAAAAGTATAAACCCGGCCTAATTAAATAAGAGATGTGTAAAAATAATAATAACTACAATTACACAATGTTTAGTTGTAGTAATCACACATCGATCCACAGAGACTATGAAATTTCAAAACCCTAATAATTAAATCAGGCGAACTAGACAAATAGATTTGAGATGAGATTTGATTAACCTAATAAGTAAATAAAAAATAATATGGAAAACCTAGGAATCTGAATCCATTAATAAATCACAATTGATATCAATTCGCATTAAAATCAATTATCTTTCCTTCACAAATAACTTAAATCAATTAACGAGACATGCATATACTATTAAACTTGTTATTTAACAATAACCCATCAAAACTTCATCGAGCAAGCATAGAGTATAAAAAATAAATCAGGTAACAAAAATACAGCAAAAATCATTTTGTCAATTGAAGAATTAGGCACCAAACAAATTATGTGAATGAATTAATAGGAACGAAAAGACATTAAAAGTAATTAAATTAAATTCATATTCATCCTAGGACAAGAGATTCAGCAAAACATGTACAAGAAAAGCAAAACAAATAACTAATAAAATTCTAGCTTCTAACTTGGTGTAACGGTGTTCAAATACAAGAGGGGAGACTCATATATAGGGAAAATATGATGGATTTGGGTCTTTGATTACAAATCCCGTTTAGGATATATATCCTTCTTTTCCTTTTTCTTCTCCAATTACTTTGACTTTAAGAATGGTCCACCTCCTTCTTTCTTCGCACCTTTTTCAGCTTGAATTCTGATTTTATTTATTTTCCAATAAAACAAAAGAAAATAATGTATTTAGTAATAAAATTACGGAAATAAACATAAAATAAGTATTAAAAATTTATAAAATATGGACCTATCAAATGCTCTCATACCTATGTTTTGCTCGTCCTCGAGAAAAATCCAAAAGAAAAATGTTAACTATGAAAAGTCCTATGCTCCTTTTCTTATGCATGACGAGTAAATTTAGGTTTACTAACCCGTTAAACTCATAGATGATTTCTACCAGAGGAGTATTGTCTCTTAAGAGTTTACAGAAGATATACCCATCAAATCTGTGAAATACTCTATAAAGTGTCCAAACTTTATTAACAACAACATTCATTGGTGTCAACAAAAGAATTTTTTTAGGAAAATACATTTCTTTAAGACTCTTCTAATTATAGCCAAGATGTAGGTATCAACTACCACTTATATCGACCCTAAACGTTTACAGAAAATCCCAAGTGTATCGTGAAAAATAGGTCTCTGAAGAATCAATTGAGTAAGTACATTTTCTCTTTTTCAATCAATATTGAACTGACCCAATCTCTATCAAAACAAGTATCTAGCTAAAATTCGCAGAGAGATTTTTTAATTTACTATGTAATGTCTATTTTCTTAAGCTTTATATGTTACCCATGTAGAGAGCTTTAGGTTAATGACTCCCAAACCAGTTGGTCTTAGGGCACTAGGTTTTAAAATTCCTATACAGACTTAATTACTCAAGTTACAAATGCCATAAAACAAGACTAGTCAATTATATTACTTATGCCCATCATCTAAATTCTCCTTTTTGTATTTATGAGAAATATTGAGTATTCAAGTAGTTTCGTCAAGCTTTTTTTCCGCAAAATTAATTCGACATTGTTTCCACATGTGGGCTCTGTCTCAGATTTCGAAAACTTCCCTAAACAATCTTTCCTACATAGATCTTATGCAAAATATGTCGTCTTGGACTCTTAAGCAAAAATTCGTTCCATACAAGTTTCATGTAGACAACCTTACTAAACTACGTTCAAATCATCTCAAGGCATTATATATATATATATGTATATATATAAGTTCTGAAAAAATGCTAACACCAACTAGCATTAAAGTACAAGAGTGGAGTGGATGACATAGCTAAAATATCTCTATTTTTGTGATTTTTTATTTTTCAATTTTTTGGAATTTTTTTAAGTAATACTACTAAACCCCGCCCCCCCCCCCCCCACACCTAAATTTGCATTGTCCTTAATGTATGCAAATGAGAGAAAAATGACAAAGTAAAAGGACGAGAATACCTGGAAAAGGCATGACGGAGATATAAAATTACCTATAACACACACACACACACACACACACACACACTCATATTCAGAATGATAGTTACTCCCCCATACCTACACTTTACTATGGGAGACGCACACAAAAAGATATATCAACCAATACCAGATCGAGGGAAAACTACCTTAGTAACATGATTAAAACACATGTGAAACTCACCCACTAAAAAGCCATTGTCCACCAGAGAAATAAATCGTTCTCCAGAATAAAAATCATACCACTAACATCATTCATAGAAAAATTAGACGCTTCTTTATGTTGTTTAAGAAAATTAATGACTTGAAATTCTCGGTTATGAACTATGTCACTAGAGATAACAACATGATGAGTTTCATTATCTACTACCAATGACTTATCAAGAGTGGAAAGAGATAAAATAGGATCAAGTGTGGGTGGCTCACCTACAGAATTTTTAATAATGGACTTAGGATCAAAGGAACTATCCTCAAATCGGGTTTCATGCTCAGAAGAAATAGCATTCACTTCCTCTAACATCTCAACATAAGTAAAATCTCTATACAACTCATGAAATTCTCTCATACTCACGCGAAACATCTTCCTCAAGAAGAGACTCAATTGTACTACCCCCAAGATTCAACCAAGAAATAACTTCATCAATCAAATTAACTCCTACATTAAAGACAATAAGATCTATTTACATGTTTCCAAAACTGAGCCTCATCGAACCATTCCTACAGTTTATCAAAGCATTAGAGGTGATAACAAAATGTCTTCCGAAAATGATTGCAATTAGATTTTTAATATTTTTGACTGGTTTGGTTTCCAGAACAATGAAATCAAAGGGAAAGATAAAATCACCAATCTTAATCAACACATCTTCCACTATACCCTTTGGAGTTTTGGCAGAATGGTACGCTAACTAAAGAGTGACACTAGTCTTTTGAAGTTCACCTAAACCCATAGATTGATAGACAGATAGCGGAAGAAGCTTCGCACTAGCTCTTAGATAGAGTAAACCTTTATCAATGAAGGTATCACCTACGACACAAGAAATGGTAGGACAACAAGGATCCTTATACTTCACAAGGATTTGATTCGACAAGATAGAACTAACATGAGATGGAAAGAAAGCTTTATTAGGAACATGAGTGGTTCTTTTATGAGTACATAAATCTTTTAGACACTTAGCATAAGAAAGAGCTTGTTGAATTGCATCTAGAAGAGGAATGTTGATCTTTGCTTGCTTAAAGACTTCCAAATCTTATCTAACTGAGCAGATTGTTTGTTTGACATGAGTCTTTGAGGGAACGCGGCTTTTGGCTTAAACACTTTGTCACTAGACACATCAGAGTGAGGTTTTAAAGGTGGTTCATTAGATGGTGATGACTCATTAGGTTCATTTTCAGAACTCTTAGGATTTTCAGCTTGTGGAAGACTATGATTCAAGAGTAGAGGATTCGGTTGAGAAGTTAGCTTATCTTCTTTTCACTGCCAACCGTGTTTAATGCTAATGGAGTTGTACCAGCACCACGAATGTCCCAAAGGCATCTTTGATGTATCTTTCGTTCCGTGCTAGTTCACAGGTTCGAGAGTTTTAGGAATGATTAGAAATGTTTTTTTTAGTTGGTAATCATATTTATAGTGTAATTTATTCATATTATATTGAAGTATCTACTATCCACTACTTTGTTTATATTTAGGAGTAAAGTAAGTCTTCCTTGCATGTCAATTCCTTCAGCACTTGACTTGCAACTAAAGTTTTATAACGTACCCCGCTACATCCCTCATAAAAAATACATAACTTCTTTAGTGTGGAATGTGGAAAAGTCATTTGCGCTAAATTGGCTATGAAGTTTTATAGTTATATCCAGATTTTAATTACTTACCAGACTGTTTATCGTGTTAAGATAATACAAGTCATTACAATGCTTTAATATGCTCTGACAGTTATTTGCCAATGATTTCTGATAATAAGCAGTTATATAAGTTATATAGTAGAACTATTCATATCACCATCTGATAAATATTTGGACAATTGATTTGCAATTTAAGTTCGACTTCTAGGGGATGGATCTGTTGAAACAATATATCCCATACTAGTTTTATGAAATTATAGTAATGCAAATTAATTGATTAGTTAGGTACAGGGAAAAAACGAGTTATCTATCTTCAAGTAACCACACTTTGATTTTTGTCCTATGTCTATCGTAATTTCTTAGGTTTTTGTATGATGCTGAGAGAAGAATTGAAATTAATTTGTATTTAACTTATCCTTTTATTAAGGAATAAATATTATTGTAATTTACGAAGAAGTTAAATTTGACTAGATAAGTAGATTAAAAAGGATATTCTAGATTTTTACAGTACAGTAGTTAAAGAAATTTGTTTATATTATGAATATGGTTGTTGATTATTATAAGAAAATAAATATTAATCAGGCGAAGTCTTCCTCGTTACTTACCTGGAAAAGTCATTAAACCACTGTTAGAAGATCCTTCTAATATGGTTGTTGATTATTATTAGGAAATAAATATTTATCAGGCGAAGTCTTCCTTGTTACTTGCCTTTTTAACATCATTAAACCACTGTTAGAAGATCCCCTAATTGTCATGAATGTAAGATTCTTATATACAACCAAGTCGATCCTTCTATCTCAGTTTTGACGTAGAAGCTTGCATCCTTTCGGTTAATGGAATAGCTCTAACAACATAGTTTACAATAGAAGTTTGAAAGTTGTATTATCTTTATAGAGATAAAAAAATTAAAATAAATGAATATTTCTTCTTTTTGTTTTTGCCAAGTGAAAATATCTTAATACAGTGAATTGTTAATGTGCTGAGTTTTATTTAATTTTGTAGAAAAAATGCATAAAATTAATATAATTTTTCATAATCATGTGTACATGCAAGGAAATATATGTGAACCATCTTTATATTTCGAAGTTTAATTATATTATATTATGTCCAACACATGTTTACTTGTAATGTAATTAACAAATTTGTTCTACTGCCAGGTGTCCTTCATAGACTCTTGGCTACTCACACGCAGTCCTATAAAGAAATTACTACTTCGTACGATGAGAAAACCTGACCCCAAAGAAAGAAGGATGTGCTGCAGGACAATTATTACTTCAGAAAAGATCTCGAGATTTTAAACCTTCTTACAAGGTAGAAATTTGTTGTTTTTCTTTCTTTTCCATTTTAATCAAACTGGTTTGATAAAATTGTTCAGGTACCTCTTGGGATCAGTTGTAAACATCTAAACTGTTGCCTTGCATCAGGTATATATTCTGTTGGGTCCCAAACTAGGGACAAACCCTTGACGCAGCGGAATAACACCTGAAAGACTGACTTAATACGTAGAACTCACACAAGTTCTACCACTACAAGTTATAAACTTTAACAAAAGCAATAATAAATTAAGTAAAGAAGAAGTAAATTTGTTGGCCAAGTGAAAGAGCCTTTTTTCTCTTGTATATATTGATACGTATATGTTTTATGTATACAATATAACTCTCTTTAAAAAAAACCTAGCTTATTCACAACCATTTACATATCATAATAACCATGGGCCTAATTTAAGATTTAACCAAAAAAATACTTTTAGGTCAAAAATACCCGGTCCAAGTCTCCGCACCACGGGGAGCGTAATCCACCCCATGGTGCAAAAAGTTCCTGCCCGCGCCTCAATAAACAGGCCTTCTGGACCTCCAAAACCAATCTCCACCGTTCAGAATTTAGATAATTGAGCAAGGAGGACGCTATCCAAAATTCAGGGCAAATCGACCGTTGGAACTCCGGGAAACGCAAAAACAAAACAGCTAACTCAACCATAAAATTTCCTATGAATTTTTCACATTAGCACCAAAAACTAGCCCAACCTTCAACCTCACAATTCTCCACCTCGTACATCATTTGATAGACCTCAAATTATGGACGAACACTAAGAAAACTATGAACACCTCAATATATAAACCCCAACTAGCTGCACCATTGTTACCACAGTTGCCTACGTATCATTAACCGGGATCAGGCCACCGTAGTTCCCATCATGGGGTGAAATCTCCACCTGACCCCAACACCGCCTTGAAGGGCAATCAACCCCTGATGATGTTGAGCAAGTCCAAGCAATGTTGAAACTTGCTCCCTGTCACCACCTTGGTTAACATGTCTACCGGATTTTCATTTGTATGCACCTTCAATAGAGAAACATCACCATCCTCTATGACATCTCGTACAAAGTGATACCTGACATCTATATGTTTGGTAGGTGAATGATGAACTTGATTCCTAGCCAAGTGAATCGCACTTTGACTATCACACCACAAGTCAACATGATCTTGCTCAATCCCCAAATCACATAGAAAACACCATAACCACAATGCTTCCTTTACTCCCTCTGCAATGGCCATGTACTCAGCCTCTGTAGTAGAACGTGCCACTGTAGCTTGTAACATCAATCGCCAACTAACTGGAGCACCATGTATACTACACAA
>PHNY01175008.1:0-14061 GCA_003724115.2 Anethum foeniculum | reverse complement strand
TGTGGCACATGGAAAGGCAATGAAGTCAATTGAGAGACTTTCAAAATCTGCACATGAATTGTTAAGCAAACTAGACCCCAAAGTGTGGACAAAGGCTTTTTTCTCAACACATTCTCAGGCAGACAATGTTGATAATAATATGAGTGAATGTTTTAATGCCTGGATCATAACTGAGAGGTAAAGTTATTATTATTTGAATTATTTGTATACAATTATGTGTCAATTAATATATATTCTCATTTATTCTTTTCAGGTATCAACCAGTGCTTACAATGCTACAAGAATAGCACTTCAAGCTAATGACCAGACTTAGATTGAAGAGGGATGAGATGAGGAATAGTGATGTGCAGGTATGTCCAGTTATTAAAAGAAAACTAGATAAGCTTGTAACTGAGTCAAGAGGGTGGACAGCAACATGGGATGGAGAAAAGAAATACCAAGTCAAACAGGGCACTAGATCTGTAACTATAGATTTGGACTTGAGGTCTTGTGATTGTAGAGTATATGACCTCACTGGTATTCCTTGTGCACAGTTATTGCCAGTATACATGATAGAAGGCATAATCCTATTGACTATGTTTCTGATTATTACAAGAGGGAAAAATACCTTGCAAGTTACAACTACTCCATACAAGCAATGAAAGGGGAGGAATTCTGGGCAATGCAATCATGTGAGGAGCTACTTCCACCAGACATTCCTGAGAAACTTAGGGGAAGACCAAAAAAAATGAGAAGGAGAGAAGCATGGGAGGGTGGATCAAGAAGTCAAGCAAGTCAGAATGTAGGTGGCATACAGAGATTTACTAATAGGAGGGTGATGCATTGTAGTATATGTGGGAGTGAAGGGCATAGAAAGAACAAATGCCCCACAAAAACTACACCACCATGTGGGGATGAACCATATAGTGATCCTTTTTTTGCAGAACAAGCAATGGAACCCCCTTTGAGGGAAGAACCAGTTATGGAACCCCCTTTGAGGGAAGAACCAGTAATGGAACCACCTGTTAGGGATGAATCTGCTAGTTCAATTGTGAACAAACCCAGTATTATTATTAGGGAAGCTTCTCAAAAGAAGGCACCAAAAGAATTAAGGAGGCAGAAGTTGCAATTTAAAAGGCCTAGGATTGTTGAGAAGGCACCTGAGAAATATGTTGACAAGTTAGCATTCAGAGTGCCAAAAAAGAAACTATCTGCTATGTTAGAGAATAGTGAAGATGATGAAGATGGTGCAGATATGTGCTTGAGGGGAAGCCAATCAAGGAATCTTGAGGATGCTGTTAGAGGTCCTGTAGGTAATGCTGTTGTATTTGAACCAATTCCCCCTCACACTCCATTTTTGCCAGGTGGATCTCATACTGCTGTAACCACATCTCAAGCACCAACAACATCTTCTCAAACTTCAAGGTCTTCTACAGCACCATCTGGAGCACCATCTGAAGCACCTCCAAGAAGGAGTGCAAGAATGATGATGAAAGGCAAATTCAACTTCAAAAATACTCCTGATCAACATGTCATCCTAGGGGAAGATTAGCTAGTATTTATGTTTATGTTCTTTATGTTTTAGACTAATAGTGTAGGTTTAATACTGATGTTTATTTTGATGGTTGAACCATTTACTACTTATTTGCTTTTGGTGGTTGAAACATTTGCTAAAGGTCGAACCTTTTGCTATCTCTTTTGTTATGGTTGTTGAGCCATAAATTTATGAAAACTCTATCTTTTGCTATGTTGAGACATTATCTGTTTTTTTGCTTTTGTTATATTGCTCATCTATATCGATAACACATTCATATATATAATTCATTACATCCAACAACCATAGTCCTTACATTCATTAATTCTTCATCCGAACCTACCAATACATCACATACATTGACTACACATACATCTAATACATCTACCAGATCATTAGCTAGTACATTGCTTTCAAGATTTCAACTAGTCCCACAAAATAGCAGACCCAACAATACAACCACCACAAACATGCAAATCTTCAACTTCTTTGAAAGCATCTTCATTTGATCTTCAATAGCTGGAGTTCTTTCAAGGATCTTGTCATTCTCATCTTTCAAAGCTTTCTTTTCGTCTGTCTTTTTTCCAAGATCTTCTTCAATAAGTCTCATCTCCTCCTCCAAAAATATCCTTCTATGATTCAAGTCCGTAATCACAGATTTAGCTCTTCCAGTGAAGTCTGCATCATACCATTCAAAAAATTCACAACCTCCAGCCGCCTATAAATTCAATATAGTAAGTTCATGGTTTAATCTTTTAAAGCAATAAAAAATTACACATAGCTAAATGAAAGTAAACTGAAAAAATAAATTATCTTGGATTTAGAACATGTAAAAAAACGCCTTCCAGTATTATTCAATGACCAAGAATTATAAATTCGAGCTCTTATCCCACAATGACAACTTATGTGCTCCCAATTTTTAACAGAATCAAGAGAGGAACTACCACTGCTATAGCTACAAGCAATCGAATTGATATTAACTATTTACTCAGTTAGGGAAAAAAACAAATGAACCTTAATACATATATGTAAAGAGTATGTAATGCTTTTGGTATTTGATATAGCTGTTACAAGTACATGAAGGCCACATAATCTAATTTCTTACCGTTACAATACCAGTCATTGGGCCACGTCATGTTTTCCGTCAGGTCAACTCTAACGGCATGTCGTTATTCTTCACTATAGTGGTACAATTGATATCTCCATTACTAGAGTGAAGATTTTGATACATGACTTTAACTTCAGTGACCAAAGTGATACTTAACCCAAAATGCATGTTTATAGACCAAAAGGGCCTTTATTTTCACATTTTGAGCATTTTATTCTTTAATTGTGATACAAGGATTAAGGGGTCATTTCCTCCATTAACACAGTAAAAAAATTCAAAAAATATATAAAGGAAGGCCTATAATATTTTGGTCCATTCAACTTGCCTGAAAATCAAGAAAGATGTCTCTCCTCCCCACCACTCCTCTCTCCCTCCCTTTCAAAAACCCCACTCTCGCCGGAAACCACCGCATCTTTCCGACCAACCACCGCATCCCCTCTTTCTCCACCACCCCATCTCCCTCCAAACTCCAATTCACCACCGCCATCCGCTTCTCCCGTCCTTTTCCCGACGACCCAATTTCCGGCGACGACGATGAAGAGCCGGATAAGACCACCCCTCCATCTATAGTCGACGAATGGGGCGAAAAGTCCGACCCGGATCCAGAACCCGCTACCAAACTGGCTGATTCGGACCCACCTAAAAATGATGATGAATGGGGTGTGGCAAATGAGGAGTATGTTGTTTCAGGCAATGGCAGTGCTTCTGTTGATGGTAGTGGTGGTGATAATGATGGGAGTGAGAAATTAGAGGAGTTGAAGAGGTGTTTGGTGGATAGTGTTTATGGGACTGATTTGGGTGTTAAGGCTTCTAGTGAGGTTAGAGGGGAGGTTTTCGAGTTGGTTTCGCAGTTAGAGGCGTTGAATCCGATTGCCGCGCCTACTGATGCTGTTGTTGAGCTTGATGGCAATTGGGTTTTGCTGTATGTACATTGTTTATTTTACCCTTTATTTTGGTTTCTTGATTTTTACTTGTACGTAAATAGGCATGTTACTTGCTTGAGCTATGTTATGGTATAATGTATATGCAGGGGGTTCTTTGTTCGTTGTGAGCTACTCAGCTCGACTCGTAAAATATTTTAAATTTGACTCCACTATAAGTTAGCCAAGGTCGAGTATTTTGAGTAGTTTATGGAGGACAAGATTGAGTATCAAATTATTCCACTTGTGTGTCTTGCGAGCCTAAACGTGCTTTTACTTTATCAAGTTTAGCTGTAGTTGAGCTTATAACATTTGAGTTTATATCAAGTTATGCACAATATTCGGTACATTTATTTCTTGTTTTCGAGTCAAGATCGAGTGTATCAATCTTTAGTTGAGTTTAGAGTATATGCGTCTATGGAGCTCGAGCTTTGTGTTATTCAGTCGAGCCCTGCTTAAGCTCTACAGTGTTTGGCTTGGTTCGATCACACCCCTAGGTGTATATAATTGCAATTTGAAAGTGAAATGTGAAGAATGAAGATCCTAGTCAGTTTCGAAGTAATTTTTATTATAGTTAATTTTTTATATATAGAACAAAATTTTCATTTATGTGTTTATGCATTTAATTATATCTATGCATTGAAGTGTTCGTTTTCTAAACCTAGTTCTTCTATATTAAAGCTATAGCAAGAGCCAAGAAGTGTAGCACTGTAGCTCTGCATTGGACTGCACAAGTAATGTGACGAAAACAGCTACATTTTACTAGGTTTACATAAGATTTCTAATACCACGGAAAAGAATACTTCTACTTCAAAATTGTAAGGTTAGGAGGTACAAGTTTCTTTAACAGACTGTTGTAGGAGTTAAATGCTCTGGTCATTTTTTTCATTGATTGAGGGATTTTGTTAAGGATAAATTACTACTCACCCCATCCCCTTTTACATGTCCATTTTTAAAATAAATTTCGTCCCTATTTACATGTCCATTTACCCTTTCAAAGCAAATTTAGAGATACTTTTCCAAAATTATCCCCATAGTTCATATTTCCAAGGTTTGACTCTTTTAAAATTTAGTTGGATACTCAATTTCAAGATATTAATTAGGGGTATTCTAAGGAAAAATTTGTATAACTAACTATTCCTTAATATGTGTTATTTTTTCAAAATGGACATGTAAAAAGGGACGGAGGGAGTACTTATTATTATTTTTCTTATTTGGCATGTTTGGGGATCTAATGTTATGCACAATATGACTTCTACACCTAGTTTAGAATCTTTATATCGAGCATGTACCTCTCACAGAAGGCAAATGCGGGAAAAAGATCTATGTTTTTTATCTTTCAATTTGCAAATGCTTAATTTGTATAGTATCTAGGTTTTAAAAATTTTGAGGGTTTGAAGATTTATAAAGACAATAATAGTACCGGTAGGCGTAATTATAATTATGTAAAAGATTTTGGTCTGTTTGTTGCTGTTTCTGTTTACCTTTTTCTTTGAAATCTGTATGTATTCTAGTTTTTGACATATGTTTGGTATTCGGTACAACAAGAAACTGGGTTTTCTGATTCTTGATCTTTGGGACTGAATATTGCAATCTTTGCCACCTTCAGCTAGGTTTTCTGAACAGCCTCCCCTGTTCTTATGTAATGATTTCTACCAGTTTAAAAATTTATTAATCCCTCCGTTTCTTTTTAAGTGTCGTCTTTTGACTATTCACACTTATCAAAGTTATTAGGCTTTTCTATCATTAATTTTAATTTATTTTCCGACATTATTATTCATCTAAACCTAGTGTCATTAATACTACTCCCTCCCTTTCTTTTTAAGTTTCGTTTTTTTGACCGTGCACACTTATTAAGGATTATAGTTATTAGGCTTTTTTATCATTAATGTAGTTTTATTTTCCAACTTTATCCTTCTTCTACACCTACTATCATTAATATTAATACTTATAAAATGGTATACATTTAATAATAAACAAGGGTATTTAGGTAAAAAGAAAATATATTCGTCTTGAAAATTTAAAAACGACATTTAAATTGAAATCCAAACCTAGTCAAAAAACGAAACTTAAATTGAAATGGAGGAAGTAATACTTGAGAATGGTATACATTTTAATATTAAACAAGGGTATTTAGGTTCTTGTCTTGTAAATATAAAAATGACACTTAACTTGAAATTCAATTTAAATGTCGTTTTTATCTTTTCAAGACAAGTACATTTCCTTTCACCTAAATACCCTTGTTTAATATTAAATGTATACCATTCTCTAAGTCTATATGAAGGATAAAGTTGGAAAATAAAACTACATTAATGTTCTTAATAAGTGCGCACGGTCAAAAAACTGACACGTAAAAAGAAATGGAGGGATTGATACTTGGAGAATGGTTTATATTTAATATTAAACAAAGGTATTTAGGTGAAAAGGAAATGTTCTCGTGTTGAAAATATAAAAATGACACTTAAATTGAAATTCAAACCCAGTCAAAAAACAACAATTAAAATGAAATGGAGGGAGTACAACTTTATCTCTTGACTCTCGCAATATGACATCAACTTACAAAGATAATCAATTATAAGTTCTTCAGGGAAATAGCAGATCACGGCTTCAAATAGCAAATTTTTTTAGAGAGATGAAGAGGAGGGTGGGAATGACTAGGCAGCTACCTCTACTTAATCTTAATCATCAGTCTATTTAAAAAAGTAGTTGCACTGAATAAATTAGTGGAACGTGAGTAAAGACATTAGTTTTTTTTCTTCAAGGAATCGTAAAATGTCACATGAAAATAAGTTGGAGCATATAACTTCCAAGTCCTAAAAATTCTTATGCAGAATTCCAGGTATTTAACTTTCTGACCCTAGAGGTCAAATGATTAACGCTTTAGTTGTTGCTTTAGAAGATTGATAGTTGAATTATTAGACATTAATTTGGCACTAAGCTTTACTTAGGGGTTTCTTGAAAATCTATTCAAATATCAATTCTTTGATAAGCACAGCGTAGATCACTAAAAGACCATTTGTCTTATTTTTGAGAAAGAGCCAGTTCTGCAGAAAATATCTACAGAGGCTAAGGGTGGGTTTTGCAAGGTCTTTTACTTTTATTTGCTTATTCTATATAAGTAGGAAAACCCCTAATTTTCATTTTTTGTTATTGAGTTGGTGCTTGGGTTGCCAGTTTTACAGATCCGCACAAGGGGTAGGGGGCATCGGTATTGGACTATGCATGTTACAGTCATCATCCACTTTTGCGTATATATGATAATTGGATTGTTCGATATGCAACTGTCAGAAGATGTTGCTATGTAATTTAACTAAAGGAAGAACAGGGGGGCTGAGGCATTTTGATGATGCTTTGGCCTTCTTAAATTTTTTATGTCCAGAAGCTTTACCAGGAGAACATGGTGAATATTGATGATATTCTTGATCTTTTCCTGTATGTATACGCTTAAATGACCAATATACTATGGTTACAATTGACTAATATTGATAACACAGGGCATTTGCTCATATGTTGTTTTCCTGTTACTATAACAAATTATTACTGGTATGTTTGTTGTAATTTAACTGCTTATTATCTGATTACACTAGCATTCTCAGTTACTAGCACAACACTGGAATTTCATGTATTCATGAATAGCCTGTCGATGTTAATTAGTGGTGTTATGCATCAGGTACACAGCATTTTCTGAGTTGCTGCCTCTTCTCGCAGCAGGCACAACTCCTTTGTTGAAGGTTGATAAAATTTGTCAATCAATTAATACTAGCAACCTGACCATTGATAATACCATAACATTGTCAAGTCCTTTTGCCACTATTTCCTTTAGTGCATGCGCAACTTTTGAAGTTCGAAGTCCTTCAAGAATACAGGTACATGAATTGTAGTTCAAAAAATATATAAGAAAATTTAATTTATGATAACATTGACTATTCCAAGTGATAGGGGTTTTCTATAGTAGATATCTATGACCTTGAATTGCAGCTCATGTTCACCGGAAATTTGTAGGTTACATTTAAGGAAGGTTCCTTTCAACCTCCAGAGATCAAGTCGAGTGTAAGTCTTCCGGAGAATATAGATATTTTTGGCCAGACAATTAACTTGTCGCCAGTCCAACAGTCTCTCAATCCTCTTCAAGAAGCCTTGGCAGGTATAGCACGTGGTATTTCAGGTCAGCCTCCTCTCAAGATTCGCATCCCAGGCGAACGGTCAAATTCTTGGCTTCTTATCACATACCTTGACAAGGATCTTCGCATTTCAAGAGGGGATGGTGGCCTCTTTGTGCTTGCTAAAGAAGGAAGTCCCCTTTTAGACCAGTTATCAGGTACGTCGTTGCTATTGTTTAAGGTTATACAGCTTGTTTATGTTCAAATTTATTATGGGCGTCGCGGAGTAGATGAAAAGTAATTAAATTGCCTCATCTATGTGATCTTACTCTAGAAAAACCTCTACAATTGTCAAAGGGAAAAAAAGAAAAGCTTAATTTGAAATTGCAGAATGAATTATATAATTAAAGATTATGTATATATGGCTTCTAACATTTCAACTTTAAAGACGGTATAAATCTTTATCTGAGGATGTCTGTTATCTTTTTTGTTCTCGTTGCAAGGTTGAAACTGTTGCTAATCTTTGCTGGCACGCTGTTGACCAATTTCTTTACTAAAGCAGATTCTGTCAAGAGAAAAGGATGAGAAGATGCAGCTCTATTGAGATTGTCACTTGAGTAACACCGTATTATATGATATAAATTGCACCGAGTGCCTGAATCTAAAAGCTCTCTATTTTGACATAATAATATCCCTATATGATTCAACCTTTTTGTAGACCTTCCTTTTTGTTGTATATAAAAAGTAGTACATGGACTAGTAGTTTTTGAATATTATATATGCAAACTTTTCTGTCTAGACAGATGGTGTCCCAGAAACCGCTGCTTCATTTTCTTATTTTAAGCTGCCGAAACTAAATTTCATGAGTTCGCAACATGGGTCTGGTTGGAGTTGTGTATTTTGCCAATGTTATCATAAGATATAAGACAAGAGGTCTGTAATATGAAATTAAATATACAACAGTTGGAAAATATAAAAAATGAATGCCCATATCAATTAGGCTTAAAAAGAAATGGAATGGCACCGTCCATAGCGGTGTACCAGAAAGTTTATTGGTAGCTAGCTTCACGGAGTCCCTCCCCCCTTCCCTCTTTTGCACTTTTTGTATCGAATAATGTACTTTACAAAATCAACTAAAATTATAAAGTAGTTTTTTGAATAATGTACTTTTTGTACTCACGTATTAGTCTGAGAGCACCAAACTATAGTTACAATTAATTTTTTTTAAAGTGTTGATCATGTCTGTATTATGCATAATTTTTGAATTGAACTGTTAATTTGAATCAACTTTTATAGATTAATGTGATAATTTTGCCCGGACATCCTCCCAGAATCATATACTCTCATATTAAGGTTTTTTTAGGATTTGTAAATAAGCTGAATATGAAATTTATTATGTACAGCATGATGAAGTGACAATGACAGAGTAGTATTAAATATTAATTGCCACAAATTAAGGGACGTGGCAATCATAAACCAAGGAGACAAATAGGCATCAATCTAAGAATAAATTACTAGTTAGTTGGGAAGACAAGGACAAGGAATTGTAGACTACCACTAGTTGGTTCCAATTTCTGGATCCGAATAGTACGTCAACGTTATGCTGCTAATTAGGAGGATCATCCATTGAACCAGCTGCATAACAAATGTACATATCCCATTACTAGACAGAAATTATGGAATTGTTTTATTTGATTTGACGGGGCTACAAATCCATTACTAGTGTAAATAATATCCCCTCCCCCACTCTTCTTAAATCATCAACACTTCATTCTTTCTTGATTCTAAAGGCTTTCAAGAATTAGAGGTGACTGAAAAGCATCCACCATTATCATATGGTGCAAGAATCTCGTCATGCTGATGTGGAAGTTTTGTGCACAAGCAAATACCAGTTTTTATAATATAGATCCTACCTTCTTGGTTTTATGGCATTGTAGAGCCATAGCTTGTGTTGTTCAGGGAGATTTTCTATTTTTAGTGTAAAGGGTGTTTTTTTTGTTTTTGCATAATATGGGCACTGACAAGGACAAGTCGAAATTGGATGATGAACAAATTACTGAACTCCGCGAAATATTCCGCTCGTTTGACCGGAATAAAGATGGCAGCTTGACTCAACTCGAACTTGGCTCGTTGCTACGATCACTTGGATTAAAACCTGGTCCTGATCAGCTGGAGACGTTGATTCAGAAAGCTGATACTAATAGTAATGGCCTAATTGAGTTTTCCGAGTTTGTGGGATTGATTGCACCCCAACTTTTGCCTGAGAAATCTCCTTACACTGAGGCTCAGTTAAGGCAGTTGTTTAAGATGTTTGATCGAGATGGAAACGGATTTATTACTGAGACTGAATTAGCTCATTCAATGGCGAAGCTTGGTCATCCATTGAACGAGGAGGAGCTGACAGAGATGATCAAAGAAGCTGATACTGATGGAGACGGAAGGATTAGTTTCCAGGAGTTCTCACAAGCCATTACTTCAGCTGCTTTTGACAATTCTTGGATTTGAATTTGTTGCATTTTCACATATCAGGTACGTAATTTGTAATCTTTGTTAAAAACAAATCATCTCTTTCCTGTGATCGTTGGGATGTATAGAATGATTTTTTACAGGAAAACATTCTACTTATGTAAGTAGAGATTCAGGTCTCCGTACATCCACCCTCTGCCCTCTAGTATACTTAGGTATTATGTTTTTTTTGGATTGTAGCAATCTGGTTTTAGTCAGTGAGATTGCTCAGAATCAAGCTTGATATGTGTTCTTGACCCCTGCAACATATTATTTATGTATTGGTTTTAAATAATTTCTCTTCTTGAGAATATTTTGAAGTTTGAATTTAAAGTCAGCAATGTTTTTCACCGCCTATATAGTAAAAAGATCATCCATATAATAAATAAGAACATGTATGATTATGAAAATTTAACTAGCAGATGAAGATGACAGGTTATCTAATAAAATATTTACAGGTTTTAGAACTAAAACTAACACGTATGGTGCCTTTTCTCACTTAAATTGGGTGATTTGGTGCAATTTTTGTTGCAAGTACTCCTGTATATCATAAAGATTCATTATAGCCAGTGATTGAATCAGCTCACTGAATTGAACCAGTAATGGTATACCCTGCATTAGAATACATAAATTGCAACAATATCTGGTTTTGCTTATTTATTTTGCGACACGTTAAGATTTGTCCGGCCACAACAACTGCCCAGCCGGTATAACCCAGAAATGTGCATCAGAATCTAATTATACTCGATTATAGTCTGTCTAATTCAAAAATTCTTCGACATGGAGTGTTCAACAGCTGTCAGCCTGTCAGAGTTGAGATTCTTGAAATACAGAACTATACAGACGGGAAGTCCTAAACTAAACTGAACTATAATAAATTCATAGTTTCCTGTACACGCAGGAATTCTTAAACCATAGAAGTGTGACACCAGCGAATACAGGAACGAGAATGCCATATTCTTGAGGCAGGAAATACATGTGCACGAAATGGTCACTGTGAACAAATTATGTCCAAAAGACTAAAAAGTAAAGTTAGGAACTCTTCAGTCTTGCAAGCCCAGAAACAAGAATGCGAGCAAACTAACTTACCAGGATGATGACGCAGAAGCTGTCACAAATAATAATTGACATGCTGATAAATGATACGAGGATCCCACTCCCACTATTCTGTCGGCTAATTCCATGATTTGTTGTCAATTTTACCGACTTCATTCATGAGTAGAAATATTAGCACTTTCTCATATATGTATTAGAACTTCTATAAAATTTTAATCTTTCATTTACTTGACCACAAGTCATAATATTAATGTCCATTAATGACCTCATATAAGTGAAGGATGTAATACAAAATGCAACTCATATACAAGAGAGCTTCTCTTGGCATAGCCAGGAAACACATGTGATTAAATCGTAAGTGTGGTCTGAGAAGCCTGATATCTATTCACAGTAATGTGAATTAGAAATGTAAAAGTTGTCTGCAAATCTTGGTCATGATCTTTAGATGATTACGTAAATTGCAGTATGATTTTAACTCTAAATTTCACCCAAAAAACAAAAAAAAAATAATGGTCAGCATGGCCTTCCTTTTTTTTTTTTTGCTAAATAGCATGGCCTTCCTTTTACCAACCTCCAATGTAAAATCACCTTTCATGCATTCCAGTTTTATGACCGGGTATTTTTAAAAAAATTAACTTATAACTTAAAGTGGTAAATTATTAATAGGTTATAATTTTTTTGAAAAATACATAAAGTATTTCATATAATAATTTTAATTTATTAATATAAAATTAAAAAAACAAAATAAATACTTAGAAAGAGAGGTCAACAACAATCAAAAAGGAATGCACAATCAAACATTTGATATGGCATTTCTAGTTGGCTTAAGAAAAGAACCAGCTTGAGTATAACGTGAAGTTATGAAGAAAAATGGGTTGGGAGAAAAATGAAAAGCTGATTGTTAACAAATCCAAATTTCAGCTTATGACCCAAAATAGGTTGAATAAGTACGTTTTGTTTTTGGTGCCAAATATTCCACTAAAAATAGAGTCCGTTTGCGCTTTCTTAGAAAATGTAACTTATAACTTAAAATTGAAATGTGTTATATAAGTGTATAAGGTGATAAGTAAATTATTACTTATAAGTTATTGAGGTTTCGATAGTTTTAGTTATAATTTGATGATGCGTTTGGTAATTCACAACTTGTAAGTTATATTTTTTTTAAAAGAATATTACAATAATTTATTTCGTATAATAACTTCAATAAATAATTTTAAAATTTAAAACGACAAAACTTAAAAACTTAAATACCAAAACTCATAATTGTTTTTATTTAAAAGCACTCAAATTTTTTTTATTAAAATTCTAACCTCTCTGGTTAAGCGAGCGAAAACAAGAAATTATAAAAAGTTTAAAAACCAAACTCTACAAAGTCTATTGAAAAAATAAAGAGAAGCTTAATTTTGAAAACGTTGTACATGTGATTACTATAATATTGACATATAAAAGAAAAGGAAATAAGTTAGATAGAAAACGCAAATGTTAGGTTGATTGTACTTTCAAGTTATGCTTACAAAAGCCGAGAATTATTTTGCCAAACAAGGGCATAACGTGAAAATGGAGTTTTAGTAACTTTAAGTAAATGCAGAGGGCGGCCAAACATGCACTATATAACAGGTTTTCAGCATAAATAAGTTGGAAAGTTATTTACCCAAGCATGTAAAAATATCTTTATCTAAATATGTTCGAAAACCATGGCCCTGCCATTTCAGTAAAGATTAAAAAGGAAGAAAAGATGTTTATTTATGAGATATATGATTTCTTGATCTAAAGATTGAATTTGTAGCCACTCTCTGGAAATACCTGAGCACAATTAGTATGCATTTTGTACCAATTTGTAGTCAAAAGTTTTAACTAAGCTAGCTAACGAAATTCTGATTTCGAACTATTAGATATTAATATACTAGACTTGCTAGTATGCTTAAATCCAAATAAGTACAACTTGTGAATATAGATTAAAAATGTCAACAATTTCCAGTTGGATGCAAAAAAAAATTCTAGATTCATTTTTTATTATCCCGGGACTAGACTTCCCGTCAGAGCTTGTAAGCGTGACAATATATACAAAATTCTATGAATCTATCAGAAGATATATAAAGCAACATTCTTGGCTGAAATGTTAATATATCAAACTTGACCATTAAGATGGTCTTTACTGCTAAAAGAAAATGCAGAGAGGCTATAGAAAATGTTTACAAGGCATCTTCTAGCAACTACTGCATTTGTCTTGATTGATTACTCATATAACTAGTAATGAAATTTCCTTGTAAGCAAGAGTTTATTGCAAGTCTACTCAAAAAAGGGAAATAGATATTTTGGATTCCTTAATTCCGCACCATCCACTCCATTATGTCCCTCCTCATAACCCCCTCTGATCCAAAACTTACATACTTTGGTTTAAACACTTGAGGGCCACAGATGGACATTTGTCTGTACTGGCTGTTAATTCCGGGCATCATCATTGTAATAGAAGGGAATCGCCTACGCCACATGGTTCTCGTTGAGCTAAATAGATGCTTACCAGACTCTCGAAACCCATTCTTCAAACTACATATTGTGCGACCTCCAAGAGTCTTCTGGTGCGACGAGTGGGTTAGTTGTTTTCCCACAATTGTATTGGGCTTGGCATAATGGTGTAGCTGGGGACCACGGATCTCAGCTGTTGGTTTCGCTTTGTCAAGCCATCGGAGGATCCAATTTCCTATGTTCCGCCCAACTTCAATGTCTCTTTCTTGGATATGCTTGTGAACTCTTACAACCATATCAAATACAGCACGTGTTCGCCTGGGACACAAAACAAAACAAAATTTAACAATGAAATCCTTCATGACCAGAGAAACTAGACGTGACAGTGATTAT
>PHNY01174870.1:955-21985 GCA_003724115.2 Anethum foeniculum | reverse complement strand
GGGGGGGGGGGGGGGGTGACCCCTTTTGTCACCATATGGCGCAACAAAAAATCATGAAGGTTATGTCAAACTCAGGCATAAATATGTGCTATACAAACAGGTCTGAACTCTGCCTGTTATCCCAAAGTAGTCGGGATAAGGCTGAAAAAGAATTTTACATCTCTTATTTTCCAGTAGTAATGGTAAAAAGGCCACCTATAACATCTAAAATGAGAAACAAAGAGGGAAGAACATATATTTTCAATTGACAAGAAACATGTGGACAAGTAAAAAACGCACAGAAATTTCATACATACAAACAGACACACAGACCCCCCAAATAAAAAGTACAAGAAGACGGGAGATTAAAAGACAGAAGTAAAAAAGAAAACAACACCCTAGGCAGCCAGTGATTTACGGTACATATTATGGTCAAGATAATAAAGGATCATATTTGAAGCAGGAACATTTTAACAAACAATAAGTTGGCAAAAGTTAATTATCTGTTTATAGATTATAAGAAAACAAATCTTCACTTGTATAATAAAGTAACAGAAATAACGAAAATTTTGTTTACTTGCTATAAGAAAATAATCTTAACTTGTACTTTAATGAAACAAACATAAGGAAAATGGGATGCCTCATATATGGCGACCATGTTAGAGAAACATATTGATATTTTTCTTTGCACCATGAAAATACAGCTTAGATAATGATACTCCTTAAGATAACTCACATTCTTTAATCACACGTGCTTTCATAGGAGGAGCATATCAATAGCATTATCAAGTGCACACTTTTTAATATGCTGTAGGCATTTAGCCATTCTGAAAAACGTTATTTTAAACATAATCCAACACAATGTCTTTGATATTGCACTAAGGCACAAAACGTCAGGAGTTTGTAACAATTCCACCAATCATGAACATATTAATAGATTCTTACAAAAGCAACCATCATTCATTTCTGCAACATCAAGTCATAACTGTAAAGCGACTTTCGACTCCACTGTTTGGTGTTCAGCAACTTCAGTAAGCATGTAAGCCGGGTATCCACTACCAAGAGATCAGGCTTCCTTTCACTTAAATAGGATAGAAATAAGATTGACATCCGACTCAAAGGCATCACGATTTAGCACCTGATTTACTCGTCATATGTCTCCCAACCAACATGTCAACAAAAGCTCGAATCTGCATATCATTGAATCCAAAAGCACACGTAATCAGTAAATAACATTACTAAAACCCAATTCCCCTAAATATAACAGATATCATCAGAACACATCTAAAGTATTTACTTTCTGATTTTTTGGCTTAATCCTACTTTGGCTAATTAACATAAACAACTTTCTTTTCTTAAAGTAGTCACTTGCACCAGTTCGGACGACGTTCAGATTTTGCACAGAACTTACACAGGAATGATAAGGAAATAAAACCCTCATATTTTTACAAAATGAATTTGTATGTAGTAATATATAAATCAAAATTATTTATTTGAACCATTTCGATAAGAACATTTAAAATCTAGAATTTATGGCACTGCTGCACCCCTTACTCCAGATATGGAAAGTGCACACTCGTGTATCCAATATGCAGGAGTGTTGGGTATTTCAAGCACCCATATATAGTTTTATGACACAATGCTAAATGGACCTTTATCACTCGAACCTGGTGATGTATGAGAACTGAGTTGAACAATATCTTTGAGGTATAACATGTAAATTCACTGAAGTGTTATTGATGGCAAGGTATGAAAACTTTCAAGCATATACCACAACTGGTAGCTACAGGCAAATACCACAAACCAGAAATTTTAATTATGTGGCAAGTATGCTTATAGATGGATCGACAAGCATACACTACGACTGGTAGCTACAAGCATATACCATGACCCAGATTTATAATTTTGTGGTAACTTCAAGTAGCTTTTTAGACAAAGATAACTTATGTTGACACATAATTGTGTGATGAACAGATATGCAAGACTTGTGACACATATGTTGTACTTGTTACCTTCTTTCTACGCTTATGATCAAGAAATTCAACAACAGTCATTGATTTCTCTGCATAAGAGGTCTGCTCCATGACCTGAAATAATTTTTGGAGACAGTAAGGTAAAGCCACAAACCAAACAGTTAGATACGGCAGTAGAGTTGAGAAATTCATGCTATTGCATCATCAATTTTTTAAATAGAAATGTGTAACCATCTTATAGCCTGTTTGATGTTTCTTCTATCAAACTTATGCCATGCATATCTATTAGCAATTTAACGAAAAAAATGAAATGAAATGGAATAAGGATCAACCTTGGTTGCAGCTTTCTTCATTATTGACTTGTAACCATCTTTGTCAATCTTTTTATCTTTATAAACAGGCATGAGCAGAGACGCAACAAAGTCCACGACAGCTTGTTTAATTTTTTCGGGTCCTCTAGGTTGATTTTCGGCCAACTCCTTACTCATGGTAACTTGGGATGCAGAGCTTTCATTGGCGTGACCATCATGATTCTTTATAGGTGGCTTCAAGTTCACATCAGAATCTCCCTCGTCCATTATTCTCATAGTGCGACTATAGAACTCAGAATTAGCGGCCGCAGCTTGTGACTGCCATCTGTCAATGGCACTTACATCCTTTATACCTTCACAGCCAGCACTGTCAACCCATGCTTTTGTGAATATACTGCTGTCCACAGCCGCGCTATCAGCAGAGTGCTCCCTTAAGTTCAACTGACACGCTATTTCATTTGAGTAGCTACGCTGCGAAAGATTATCAACTGACCTTTTCGAACTTTCCAGGTCAATATGAGCAGCTGAGAAATCAGCAGTCCAATCCCTAACCTTAGAATTTCTAGAATCAATTTCCATCATACGATTATCGGATTCATCCACTTGCGTATATTGCTCTCGTCTAGCATATTTGTTAAATGAAGGTATCTTAGGAAGCTGCACAGGAGTAATGCACCTGGTACCTGATGATGCATATGCCTGCAGGTAAAGATGTAACTTATAAATAGTTCACAACATGAAAATGAGCAAGCAGTGGAGCACAAACTAAGTTGTGTGTTTATGGAATTAGACATGTAATTGCATTTACATGAAAATACTATGCAAGCACAAAGGGGCAGCCTCTAAAACTTCACCCAGATGATAACCATCAATAACACTGATTTGCAAATACACATTACTCATCACCAATAACTATCAGCATCCTAACAGATAGACTAATAAAAGCTCCATTTGGCTAGAATATACATATTCCGCAGACAATGCTGTACTGAGTCCATATGACAATAACATCTCACACCCACAACCTAATGTTACATATCAGAAAATAAGTGAATATGATGGTAAAACTATATTCATAAGTTTCAAGAGTGTCTGATGGATACAAATGTTGATTGAGCATTTAAGTTCAAGCACTCATACCTTATGAATTTCCTACTAGGCAAAGATAGTAATGCATAATCAGCTATTCGGAAAAATATATATATATATATTAGGAAAACTAAAAGTCTGATCAAGTATGAGATTTAACCATTATCGAAGCAAAATATGTCTTTAACCTATTGCTTTTTACAGTACAATAACCACATGGACAGCTACAAATCTTGAAGTTAAAAAATTTAAAAAACCAAAAAAGTTAACATTGGTGATAGAAGAGGCCAATCTCCTCATAAATTTTCATCAGCCCCGTGAAAGTTCCACAAAATATGCAAGTCAAACAAGGTAATTTAATATTTTCTGGAGTATCAAATTAGAAAAATAATAAAAGATATTATATAAATGCTTCAATCATGTAACACCAACCTTGGCAGCCGCAATTTCTGCAGCATGTGCTGCTTCTTCAGCAGCAAAGATAGCTCTTTCTTCTTCTGACATGGCATATTCTTTTCCTTCCATATCAGAATCATGTATTACTGTTAAGCCTGCAGCTAAACCTTTTACTTTTGATTTGGAATCTGTCCTATTTTCCATTTTGTCCTGGTTGATGTTCACCTTTTTATTGTTTGGAGGTGGTGCACCATGTGTTGTACGAAGGGGGGGTTTTCCTAAACCCAGACGAAATTTGCTTTTGGAAGACTCAATGGCACTTGATTGCCTCAATAACTTCAGTCCGCCACTGGATGCCTTTTGCTTGCGAAACACTTCAATCCACACATTCACCAGTTGGCTTGCTACAGCACGTATATCACGGCTTGTATGTAGACATACTTTTTCTTTAACAGTTTTCCCAATTCCTACATATTGTTAAAAAATCAACTCAATTCACTAGTGACTAGTGAGCCAATTACGTAATATTAAAAAACTTTATTTTAATTCAGTACACAGTACTAGCCAAGTAGGGATCTTTGAAGAACATTGCAGGCAATAGCGTCAACACTCAGATATATGGATGCGGTCAGATGCAGTGTCTCACGAACACAAACTATTATTTACCTCAGCCATCAGAACTGATCAACTCTTTTAATTTTATTTTCAAGTTATAATGTAGACAGCTATTTTTGCAATTTTCCCCTAAATAAAGAGAGATAAAAAATAGACATTGTCTTTAAATATTTGCTTAATCTTGGAAATCACATTTAAGGACGCCCCAAGGCTTAACTGTTAAGGATCCTGATAGCCACATTTACATCCTGCCCGTACTATAGAGCCGCAATTATGCATCTACATTCTCAAGAAAAAAGAAACCTACAAATACATTGGCGATAGAAGATATACCAGAAACACGAACTGCCAGTAGATCAGTTGAAACAAGTGTAAGAAGACGAACACAATGCCGCAAGAGTTGAGTCCCGTCCTTCCCCAGGGAATCCTGTCATGATACAAGTAAAACAATGAACTGGACAACTTCAAATGACATCAAAAAATCAAATTTTCATGATAAATTCAGAAAAAGATGGAATAATGAGACATCAGATAACATACCAGAATCCATGAGTTGAGAATGCTAAGCCCTTCTTTGGTCCCAGCAAAAGACTTCAAGACTCTAACAGGAAATTTTAACAGCTCTTTGATTAGATGCAATCTACCAGATGTGGTTTTCGCTTTAGAGAACATATCCTGCAGTAAATCTTTCTTTGTAACAACATGGCTTCCATCCAGAGATTTCTCGTACAGTGCATTTGACATCTGTACAGCTTGAAGTCTCTTAACCATGTCCTCAACTTCACTTCTTTCACTGTCCATACATCTTTGAGCAGCCTCCATTGCATTCACCTCTTCTGTATAATCAATTCCTGTAGTCAATATATTCATTATGCGAACAGCCTCCCGCAGCCCACTCATCATTGCACCACCAACCGTGTCTGGATGCTCCTTACATGTAGCTTCACCAGCAAAAAACAAACAATTCTCTACAGGGCTACCTAATATGTCATAATCTTCCCCAGATGCACCAATGGCAACGTAAGAGTAAGCACCATAACTATATGGATCCCTTCCCCAATCAGTTACAACTGATGCGACTGGATCAGGTACGTTTGACACGCCAAAAAGTTTTCTGAGAACCACCAAAGCATGGTTTACATGATCAGAAGAGCTCCTATCTTGCCCATCTAATGCCGCCCTACCAACAAGTAAAGCTATAAGAACAGGTGCGCCAACTGTTTTCCTAACATTCCAAAACATAAAGCAGTGACCCCTCTTGTTTGTTTCCTCCGATGTTGCACCAAAGTAATCAACAGAATCATCCCAAAATACTTCAGGAAATTCCAGAACAACTTTATTAAGCACACCAAAACCAAGCCTTTGGATGGACAACTGTTTCCAATGTGGTAATGGTGGTGCAAACTTTATCGATTCCTTTTTTAGGCACCCAAGTGGAACAGTAATTAAAACCGCATCACCAAAGAAGTCTCTGCCATTTGATGTGGAAACTTTGACTTTGTCAAGCTTATCATTTGTCATTACATCCTCTGTGCGATATGTAATACTAGTGACCACATGATTTAGATGAATGCAAAGACCTTGTCCCAATGCTTCAACTACATTACTGTAACCCCCCTTAATCATACAATGAGCTCCTCCAAATCCACCGTATATGTCATCCTGATTCCAGTAAGGAAGTGACACATCACTGAGCGAAGCAGCACAACCATACTCCAAGTGAGCAAAATGCCAATCCATGACCCTCCTTTCAAGAGGACTTAAGATCTCTCCTTTGGAAATGTTATCCTTGAGAACTTCATTGCCAATAACACCAGTTTTTTTATTCTGTACTAAGCGACGCCTCTTAAGAATATATTCCAAACCATCTTCAAGAGACATTTTCATTGCATGCTCACCCTTCAGAGCAAGCAGAAGCTTTATGTCATCAAGTAGACTATTGTATTCTGATTCTAGATCTTCATCCAAATCTGCAGGAACTTTGTCGCCTGTAACCGTATCATAAAGAGGGCATTCACCATCCAGTACTGTTAATTCAAGACCCAACTGAGAGCAAATTAACGTAGAAGGATCTGGTCTTCTTCCAGCAGCCACATCTGCTTCAACGCCTGTAATAATGCTAGCCCCAAGATCCACTGGAACTGAGAGAGATGCCCGATCCGTAAAGATACGACCCCCTATTCTACCTCTAGCCTCTAAAATAGTGACTTGAAAACCCTGCCTCTGCAAATGGCGAGCAGCAGCTAAGCCAGCAGGACCAGCTCCTATTACAATGATCTGCTTTGCCACTTCTGAACCATTCTGCATATGAGGATCTACACTTTGATGACCAGCTGTATCAGATAGGATGTGACAAATATTTCTTTTGGGCTCTGTACGCATAACAGGAACTGTTCCACCATCCACCACTTTATTAGGGGATACTGAATTAGAAATATCCAAACTGCCGATCCTAATTAAATCTCTATCATCTACTTCTCCCTGTCCACAGCTAGCATCACAATTTTCAGGTTCTGTTGGTGTTGATGATTTTATAGCTAGCAAATCATGATGTGGCATGTCTCGTTTGTCTATTGCTGCCTCATGTTCACTATTACGTACAGCCGTATTCTTGCCATCCGATAAAGTATAAGGATTCCTACCAACAATAAACGAAACTCCATCGTCTGAATCGCTAAAGGCCCCGAGTTTCCCACCCAAATTCTTCTCAGCTGATACTTGTAGATCAGATTTTGGATGAGATTCTGACATACTCTTCTCAAAGGCAATCCCAACATTGATATAAGCCTGTGAAAAAAGTGTCAAATCTAAGCAATCGCACACAAAAGTGGAGGATAATCTAGTATGTAACTATAAACAAGTGGGAACAGTTGAAAAAACACAGTAATTAGAATGACACCATCCCCTAAAGAATGGTTGTACAATTATAGTTAAGAAAGAGTATCAATTTTAACTAAAATAATCATATAGATAGATATTGGTGCCACCCATATAAAAGCATAACTAAAGGGTCCTCCATCCCTCTTCCACAGATTTCTTCAACTTATGCACACCAACAATTCAGCGAAGAAATTAGCTTCATAATTGTGTCATTATCTGCTGAAAATATGTAATAATAAACTCTATTCTACAAGACTTACAAAGTGATCAAGAAATGCATAAATCTCCCTGACGAGAGAACATTCTGGTGATTCATCAACCATAGGAGTAGCAGAAACCCCACAACCTGAGAGAGGCAAAATGCAACTAACATCTTTGTTCCAGCGCCCTAATATATGATTCCTGCAACACATGAAATGTAAATTTTTTGACAACGGGAAAAAAAAAATTACAGCACAGTAACAGATGAAGTTGGTATTTAGTAATGGGTAACTGAATTGTGCTAAAAGTTAATGGACCTGCAAATTTCATATAGGAAAAATATTTCATGTCACGTTATAAAGCTTGATGCAATAGTACTTGGGAGTGCTTTACTTCTAAGTCCAGAACAAGTACCACTAGAAGTCCAGAATAGTAGTTTTAGTACCTAAAGAACGTATTAGTAATTCATAAGCTTTTACTTGCACATAGAAGCTTATATAGTCAACTAAAAAAAACAAGAAAATCATTCAGGGACCTTGTAAAATTTCGTAAAGTTCTCAGTTAGCTTAAAATGTAGGCACTCTCAGGGTAAATATATCCATGTGGTGAAGGACAAATTATAAAAGCGAATATTAGTTGATACTTGACAAAACAAGGTATGAGTTGGTGTATAAAAACTAAAAAGATACCAGCAAACATGCAATTGCAAAGGAACAAGTTGGTACATAGCACAAAAAAAAGGAACATGTTGGTACATCTAAATGCAGCATAAGACTTGGAACTTATAACAAACCTGCACTCTAAGTACATTTGCAAGCCACCTTTGCGCTTCAATACCTCCTTAAACCTAATCTTCTCAAGGGGACTAGCTGCTTGAGCTTTGAGGCCACAAGATACTGCTGCGGAGCGACCAATTTCAGCATCTGAAAACATAGTTAGTTTCAATTTTTCCCTTCTTCTAACCAGGTTATCATCTTCATCCTGATTATCAGCTATGATATTTTCATTATGCACCAGAAAATCCCAATCAGCATCTCCTTCATACGCCATGTCCAATTGCCTAGGCTTTCTGGTGTTACGAGTAGCACGCTCGAATTGAAGCTTATTCGCTTTAACAATGGCCTGAGGCACCGGTTCCATATCATCAGCACAATATCTAGTACAATCTGGAGCAGTCGATGGAGAAGAGGATCTATCGGCCACTTCATCCCCCATAATATCACAACTAAATGCAGACAAGTCTTTAGTTCGATGAAAACTGTAATTGCCCATTGGAGTCGAGTTGTCATACTTGTCCATAAGCGCGTGGTCCATAAGGCTATCAGATTCATCAACGCTTTGCTTGCGGTCCTTGGACTGACTTTCTGGGAAGGTGATATCCTGTTTATGGACTCCGCTTACTGATTCTGGAGATAACTCATGAAGAGATGTTGAAGCTTCTTCCTTCCGTAAAGAAACGGAAGCAAGGTTCAGATTTTCAGGCTCAGGCACAAACTTTTTCTCGTTGAAGGTTACTGTATTTTCAGATAGAAAAGCAGTTGACCCTTTAAGTTCTCCAGAAATCAGCTTCATGGTCTCATCAGTTGTACCTTCACATGACTTGTTCACCAAAACATTATCAAGGCAAGACCCCTTAGGGTTATTTTGGCAAACATTCTGGTCTGAACTAGAAGCTTCACTTTTGGAAACAGCCTTGGATCCTTCTCGAGCCAGACTATGACAGAAGCCTCCTGTTTCCGCTTTGACAACGGAGAGATTACTAATACTCACGGGCTCTAGAGCATGTGCAGACAAAGGAGTTGCAATAACACCATGCCCTAGATCACATGATCTTTTTATTGAAGAGATTTTGACATCATCCTCGGAACTTCCATTTCCAAAGGTAGGCTCCTGATGAGATTGGTCTTCCTTCACTTCCATACTGATAGACCCCTTGGCATTGTCATCAATAAGATGGTCTAAACCAAGGTTTTCTGGCTTGGTTCCCCCTTCAAACTCACATACCTGCCCAGTTACTTTATCTTGGTATGTTAATATAGCATTAGGACATGACTTTAGATAGGAGTCTGATTGTTGAGAAAAGGATATGGTAGCTGAATCCTCAAGCTTATCTTGGGTTCCACTGAGTCTGTTAACAGTGGATCTCAATACACTACCAGCAATCAGTTGACTAGACGATAATTTTGAATCTTGAGAGAACATACAACCAGTGTCTTGAGCTTCGCTAATATTATTCTTGCTATCACGCTTCATATCCACTGAACTTTCAGACATCATGTTCAACCCGTCGCCAAATCCCACATCTGGTATTGGTTCTAAAGGAGATAGAGACGTCATTTTTTCTGGCAAATGGTCCTCCAAAACATGATCGGAGCCTGGACTAAATTCATCATTCAAACTTTCAGATTTTCTCAACTGTCTCAACCCCATGGAATTGCGAGACTTCCTCTTTGAACCAGATTGTGCTTTGAGCATCAAGGCAGACAATGAATCTTCAATATTTTTATCCAAGCACTCATTTGAGGTACCAATATTCTCACGAGTTCCTTCACAACTAACCTCCTTACTTTTTCCCACATCCAAAACCTCATCTTTCACCTTCCCAGCACAAGACTTCTCCCCAGATGGCTCAGCCCCAATCGTATTCAAAACCCCTCCATCCATCGGCCCAGATGCAGTTTTCTTCCTAGGTTTCTTCAACTTCTTCTTAAAACTAGCCAACGTATCCGTATCCCCCATACCCCCTAAATCCTCACTCCGTATCAACTCCATCCCCTCCCCAACTTCAATCTCTTTTCCCTCATTCCCCTCTCCCACCTTCCTCTTCTTAGGGTTTCTTTTACTTTTCATCTTAACCATATCCCTAATCGGCTCATCAACATCGGAACCAACCCCAAACCCAGCCCTAGTTTCAATCACCCTCTTCCTCAAACCCATCTTTTTCCCCTTATCATCCATATTTTCAACCCTATCTCTATTATCAACATCAAACCCTAACCCAGATTTGTTTACAGACCCATTACACAATCCATTCTCCAAACCTAAATCAAAATCATCACGTTACATCTCTATCAATTAAAAGATCTCAAACATATTTCATTTCAATAAATAAACGAATAAAATCAATTCAAACCCTAGAATTCAAATTTAATTGCAACAAATCAATTATACCTTAATAAAATCGTGCATCAATTGTCAATGCTTGTACCTGCAACACCCTACAAAATGCAATTAAAATAACAAAAGAATAATATTATAAATTTGTAACAAATTATTAAAAGGCATTAGCTACATGTAATAAAAGAAACATAACATAAACATATGTAAGTCTGCAGATATGTACCTGAATTGAAGCTTTGAAACAGTGGAGAAGTTGGTCTGATTAGAACAAGCTGCTTTGCCTCGGTCTTATAAAACTACTGCGTTTAGTGTGTGTTTGTGTGTGTGAGAAAAGAAGCAGCGTCATTTATATATGGGGACGGGGGGCTTGGTTTGCATTTATGTAAACGTGGATTGCATATTTGCCCACGCGGACATACAATCGTGGGGGCTGTGTGTTTGCACAAAATTTAATAGTTATCCCTACACTTTGTAAATTTTTTCTTTTCTTTGATAATGTGTGGTGTTTTCTAAAAAAAATTATAAGGAAGGTTTAAAGAAGTTTAGATTTTATGTTTAAGAAGAAAGGTATCTCATGAGATAATATACAATTTTAAAAGTATATATACATATGTAAGATTTATTTATATTCAATAAAATGTTTAATCAAAAAAATTAGAAAAAATGTTAATATTTATGTATATTCATGGAAGATAATTTTTCATGTTTTATAAAATTATTAGTGTTGGAATTATTTTGTTAGATGTCTTACGTGCGTCTATAAGGTGATTAATTTCGTAACTTAGCATGATATATGACAACTCATACAATATAAGTTTAACATGAAAATTGATAATTATTTTTAACAATACACTTTTATATGAAATTTGCACGTTTACAGTTTTTAGTTTAAACAAAAAATGATGATATTCATTTATGATTCCAAGAAATTAGATTAATGAAAAGAATTAAATAGACATTTATGAGATGCATATGCATAACAACAACAGCAACACAACAATAACAAAATAATAATGTATCGTAACTGAATGTGCAAAACTTGAATATTTTTAAGTAGGGTAATATATGATCTATCTAGTTTGAGATTATTAGGTTTTCGCTTATATTTTGACCTAACTGCGGCTTTAAATATTTATGACCGTAACATTTATGGAACAATGAAGTTGAAACAGTTGAAATCAACAGTTTTTTAAATTATATGGTGACAATAGTAAGTAAAATAACACATTTATCACTCTTGGAGACTAAATTAGATAAAATAAAGTGGGTATAATTTTTTAAATTACGGTTAAATGTTCGATATAATTAAACACTTGCATTAATTTTTCGAAAAATAGATCTTGAGAGATTTTGACATGAGAAATCTAAGGTTTATATTGGGGTACGTTTTATACAGCTTAGGTTAACTTATATTTTAAATAATAATTTTAATGAATATAAATTATTATTTGGTAACACCTTATGTAACATTATTTCTCTAATGAAAGACAATGTCAAATCATTTTTATATTAATTTGGAGATATAGACCTGAAACAAACATATGGAGCTCTAAAAATAATAATTTAGTTAATAAAATTATTATAGCGAAATAAACACTAATTAATTAACTATGACCGTAAAAGCCAACTTTTTAAAATGCATTCAGATGTGAAATTGTTAATAATGGTATTCATAACATTTTTAGCAACAAATTTTTCCTATAAATTATGTTACAACATTTAGAGAAAAGTCTTGACAATTTAGCAAGCTCAATAATCTAAAATGCAAATGTAAGTTTACCAACTTAACATATTTGTAATGCTAACAATTACTGTATAAAGAAAAAATCTATTTAAAATATGTAAAACTATGAATTTATTGTATTCCCTCTGTCCCTTTCATTTCTATACACTTTCCTTTTTTGGATGTCCAGTTCATTTCTATACATTTCAAAAGTCACTAAAAATAGTAAAAAATTTATAATATAAAAATTAACTACATCCACTACTTTCTTCCACTACACTCACTTTATACATTAAATATTAATTGACCTCACCACTTTACCCACTTTTCATACTTTTTATCATTAAATCATACATTTTCTTAACCTCCGTGTCCAAACCAAACGTATATAATTCCCCGGGACGGAGGGAGTATTATTCTTCAAAATCGAGTCCTCTAAAATTTGGGACCTGGGTATTTAGAACTCCTTGGAGTTGACTTTAGGGGGGGTACTTTAACTTTTGATAAATGATAAATTTAAGTTATTTACTTTTAATAAAAATTGTTGCTACAAAATATTTTTGAACTAATTACAATTTTGGAACATTAAACAAGATAGTACATATAAAAGAATTAAAGTTTAAATAAAATTCAACAAATCTTCTTAAGAATGTTACATGTATGCATAATGTATGTTTTTTTGACTAATTTGGCTTTATAGCCTTACAATTGAGTATCTGTTCTCAGAAAATCTCGGGGTGAGCCAGGATCGAACTCAGGACCTGGGACGACAGAGGATAAACCATTTACCACTTGGGATATCCAACCATGCTCTGCATAATGCATGTTTTAATCTTCAAGAAAATTCATAATTAAACTTAGTAACCTCTTAAAGTTAATATTCATTGAATTTCGGTTAAATCTAATAAATACATGAAGAAATATAAATTTATTATGTATGTTATATAATAAGGTCATCATTTATAATTTTTGGATACTGATATAAAGACAAGTATTAGTAAGCTACAGTTATTATATGCTCTTGCAGTTACCTTAAGATAACACGATTTCACAACTTATAAGTATTACATGATAATATGATAGACTTCATATTAAAATTAAGGATAAGTAACTTCATGTAAGACATAGTTGAAATAAAACCATACAACGAGTGCTGATAATTGTTAAATTAATACACACATATACATATATGTGTGTGTATGTATATATGCACTTTATACATACATGTATTTGTATAATTATTTAATACTAATTTCCAAGTTACAATATTACTTACTATTTGTATCTCAAACCATAAGATATTAACTTTTCCTGCAAAATCTTTTCATTAGAATAGTTATATATCTTCAAATTCAAATATAATATGATATTTCAATCCTAAACTTTAATACATACGTTTGATATATAATTCATGTATATATCATTTAAATTGCTTTAAAAACTAATATATACACATCATTAAACTTTCAAAAAAAATTAAGCAACTCTAATACATTATTTTTTATATAACAATTTTCTAAGTACTAATACATGTTCAGATTGTTTACATATAATATTATGGTTAAGTTGTACTTACAATATCTTTATTTTGTAATAAATATTTATGTAAGTGTAATTTGCTAATTAGACTATAACTAAGGAAAATATTGATCTCATCGTGTATGAGTAATAAATTACTTATAAAAGCAAAAGACGGCGTATTTGTCAAAGGGATCACGATGTCTGACTAAGACGAAGGGTGCTTGGTAAAGATTGATTCATATTGTAATCCGTATTATTAAAAGGGTTCGATTATAGTATTAATATGATCGTGTTGGTGTGTAGACTTGAATGTAGGTCACAGAGGAATGAGTCAAAACTAAGAGAATTTTTTTGGTTCCCCCGTATTCATACTTTTATTATCATCTATAGATTAAAGTTTCTTGACTTGTATATTAATATAAATTATTACGATTAACCATTTAATTTTGGTGCGTTCCTTTAGAATAGGGTCGTACTTTTAAGAATAATGTTCGTATTGTTAGGAATCACATGTTAGATTTGATGATAAAATTCACTTAAACTAGAATTTTGTTTTTGTATTTTGTAAGCAGTTGGCGGATAGCAACTGAAAAATATCCATTGATTAGGGAACTGAATTGGATAAAAAAATCAGTCCATAAATGAAGTCAAAATTTACTCAGTGACTCTGTCAACTATGCGGACATCCAACCTCTTCTAGATGATATTTTGATAAGTTAAGATTTATCAATCGATAGTAAGCTTGTGATATGTTATCAGTTGAAGTATATGTAATTATTTAATAATCTGTAATAGGTCTCAACTGCTAAATTGAAGTAGTGAGTCAACTGATAGTAGCAAAGACTCAATGGATGTGAAGAATAGGGTATCAAATTGTAAATATTTGAAGTTACAAATTCTCACAATTAATATGAAGACTCAATTGTTATTTGAAGACTTAACAGATACAAAATAAAAGAGACTCGAAGGATGTCAACATGACTACTCAACAGTTGAAGATGCAAGTATTACTAAACAGATGTAAAAATTAGTCGATTGATAAGTATAACAGCAGTTATCCGTTGACAACTACTTATTAGTATAGAAAAGATAAATTTTCTGATAAGAATTTTTTGAAAAAATCACATGGGCTTCCAATTTAAGTCAATTAACATGACAAACGAATTTGGGTAGAAGGGTTTGTTTCCTACTATCATTCTTATGATGAATATTGAAATAAAGCTATTGACCTTGCCATTGGGAGTGGTCTTTTGTGGAGCAAAAAAAACTAGAAAAGAAAGTAATGATCTTAAAAATATATTACTTAATGCACTGTAATGCATGTGTATGTAAAATCCTCTATCTCATGTATATATCATTTAAATTGCTTTAAAAACTAATATATACACATCATTAAACTTTCAAAAAAAATTTAAACAACTCTAATACATTATTTTTTTTATAACAATTTTCTAAGTACTAATACATGTTCAGATTGTTTACATATAAAGATATTGTAAGTTGTACTTACAATATCTTTATTTTGTAATAAATATTTATGTAAGTGTAATTTGCTAACTAGACTATAATAAGGAAAATATTGATCTCATCGTGTATGAGTAATAAATTACTTATAAAAGAAAAAAATGACATATCTGTCAAAGGGATCACGATGTCTGACTAAGACGAAGGATGCTTGGTAAAGATTGATTCAGATTGTAATCTGTATTATTAAAAGGGTTCGATTAGAGTACTAATATGATCGTGTTGGTATGCTGACTTGAATGTAGATCATAGAGAAATGAGTCAAAACTAAGAGAATTTTTTTGGTTCCCCCGTATTCATACTTTTATTATCATCTATAGATTAAAGTTTATTGACTTGTATATTAATATAAATTATTATGATTAACCATTTAATTTTGGTGTGTCCCTTTAAAATTGGGTCGTACTTTTAAGAACAATGTTCGTATTGTTAGGAATCACATGTTAGATTTGATGATAAAATTCACTTAAACTAGAATTTTGTTTTTGTATTTTGTAAGCAATTGACATATAACAATTGAAAAATATCCATTGATTAGAGAGCTGAATTGGATAAAAAATCAATCCATAAATGAAGTCAGAATTCACTCAGTGACTCTGTCAACTATGCGAACATCCAACCTCTTCTAGATGATATTTTGATAGGTTAACATTTATCAATCGATAATAAGCTTGTGATATGTTATCAGTTGAAGTATATGTAATTATTTAATAATATGTAATAGGTTTCAACTGCTAAATTGAAGTGGTGAGTCGACTGATAGTAGCAAAGACTCAATGGATGTGAAGAATAGGGTATCAAATTGTATATATTTAAAGTTACAAATTCTCACAATTAATATGAAGACTCAGTTGTTATTTGAAGAATTAACAGATACAAAATAAAAGAGACTCGAAGGATGTCAACATGACTACTCAATAGTTGAAGATGCAAGTATTACTCAACGGATGTAAAAATCAGTCGATTGATAAGTATAACAGCAGTTATCAGTTGACAACTACTTATTAGTATAGAAAAGATAAATTTTCTGACAAGAATTTTTTGAAAAAATCGCATGGGCTTCCAATTTAAGTCAATTAACATGACTAATGAGTTTGGGTAGAAGGGTTTGTTTCCTACTATCATTCTTATGATGAATATTGAAATAAAGCTATTGACCTTGCCATTGGGAGTGGTCTTTTGTGGAGTAAAAAAAATTAGAATAGAAAGTAAGGATCTTAAAAATATATTACTTAATGTAGTGCAATGCATGTGTATGTAAAATCCTCTATCTGAAATATCAATATTGATGAATTACAATATTGTTTGACAATAATATTGATATTTATTTAAACACACTTTTAAACTGATTTTTCTTCTTACTCTCATAATCAAATAATAAACACCCAGATTATATAGACTTCAAAGATAGAATACAATTATTAAATTCAACATATCTCATACAATATGTCATACAAATTAAAAGTACAAACTACTAATTAACATCTTTGCCTCTTAGCAACATTAACAGCAACATCACGCGATAAACATTCATAAATAATCCTCGTTCTCTTTCGAGATCCCACATCACACCAAGAGTTTGCAGTCATAAGTTCTTGCAGCTTCTCGTAATGAATCCCATTGTTCTCTCCTAAAATTCCCAGAAGCTCTTTCACATCAAACATGTGGTCGAACTCAAAATACAATCTATGTACTTCTTAATGGAGTCTCAATACACAATTCAGCGGTCCTAAATTTCATATTCATCCGTTCCTTCTTCAGATAATGATCTTGTGCTCTTAGGACCATCTGGTGCAAAATATTTATACTGATTAATCAGTACTAGGTTACTTCGATCTCTTGCCTATATGTTCAAGGAATCATCAAGTATAAGAACACCACTTTTATGAACATGCACAACATCAAATTCCTTTAGGCCTTTTATAGTAGAATCCTCCCTGGATATGGTTCTAGAGCCGAAGTAAACACAATCAGGGTCAAGAAAACCAGTCATCTTCTTAGCGTAATAGTGTGATCCATTCGTGTAAATATACAGATCTAACAGCTTACTAGCCTCATGCAAGAATTCTCGCACAAAGGGCCGTAATTTTGTCAAGTACTTGACCCCATTTGATTTCCATATGCTTATATCATTCTTCTGGGAAGAATTATAGAAACGAATTTTTCTTCTTGGGAGAGTGTGTACCCACTTCGTTTGAAGAAGAGTGAGATATAAATCCAAAACCAAACAGAGCTTTAATTATTTCTTGAAGAATGAAGCGTGTTTAACAAAATGAATTTCGGAAGATGATTAAGAATGAAATATGAAGATTTTTAGATTATTTGCAAAAATGGCAAGACAATTGGAATGCGCATGTAACAAAACTTTTCAACTATTGTATTTCGTCCGTCCCAACCAATACTTTACACTTTATTTTTTGGGATGTCCCCTAGTTTTTTATGTTACCTAAAATAGAAAACTTTTATATATTATAAAAAGTTAGTATATTATTTTTATATTACATGCACCTTTACTAATTACTTTTTATAATTACTCTAATCATCTTAAGTACATGAATTATTTCTCTATCTATCACCCACTTTCCCCTTCTCTCGCATCAGATAAGCAAATGTCTGATTCTCCATTTTTAACTCCTCTAAATCTTCGTCTTCCCCGATTTTTCTCACCTTTTTTATCACCTTCTTCAATTAACCTTTTTTAACGGAGTCTCAAATTATCTAAGATTCAGCCCCATATCTCGAATTTGATTCTGAAATCAATCTTTCACCATCTCCCCCACATGTTCCTCCTGTAAATCTCACTCTATATAATATCAAAAATTATCTAGATACTAGATTATTTTGATATTACTGAAGATACTGTTGATAGAGTAAAAATCAAAATCGCGAAATCGAAGGAAACCCAGATGAAACCGCAAAAACTACAGTTCAAAGACCCAACATGATTGAAGGACCCAACGAGATTTTTGCAAATTTATCTTTCTCAGTTTTCCCACTAAAAGACTGGTACCATATCTTCTTAAGATCTTCAGTTAATATAGATTTATTTTGTGATTCATTTATGTGTAAAAATGCTTTATGCTCATACATTATTGGTTTTCTTTTTCGTATTAAACTGATTGAGGTGCATGATATTAATTGAGATACATGATTTAGTAAAATATATTAGCATCAGAATGTTAGCATAATTTTATAAAAGATTTTAGGATACCAAAAGATTTTTTTAGATTACGAAAAGATTTCAGGATACATCAAACTCTTGTTTCATTTCTTTGCGTGTTCTTTCGTTTCTTCATAATGTGTTCCATTTAAAATGCCATGCACCAAGTCTCGAGGGACACTAATTTTAATCGGAAGTTGTCCCAAATTTGCAAGTTTTTTTCCTTGTATGAGGGATTTTGTAGTATTGTTCCCACCATTTTTCAATATCTCCCTCATTGAATTCATTAAGGACAGCCAAACATAATTCAATATCGTGTGGGTAACCTCTTCGTAATTGACAATCCTTTTGGTGCCTTTCCATGCTTCAATCGTTGTATTTTTTGAAAAAAAAAACCAAGATCATAGATGTTTAGGCCCGGACTATTAGCGGGCTGATGGTAAAGTAATATGGAACCCATTTGATTGTACCACTTTTATAAAATCCAAGTTATTATCCTTTATATGAGACCTTCTATTGTCTTGTTAAATAATTATATTTTTGTCAAAATTAGTAGGTCATTTAGCTTTAATGGCGGGGATTATTGTTTCAATCAAACATTGTTTAATGACCGGCTTATTGATACTTTCGAAGGGTTTAACTTTCGAAATATCTTTAACTCTATTCTTACTTGACCTCAAAGCTGGTTCTTCAATGGTAAAAGATAAAATTTCTATTTTTTCATCGAATACACATATCCCATCTTTGCTATGTCGTGGCCTAGCTACTGCATTCATGAACATAACTTTAGTTATGAATCTCTTTGACCTACATGTGTGATGTGGATCTGGTTCATTTGGTAGAAGGTAATATTCTTGAGTTTGTCTTGTCATATAGTATCATTCATCGTCTATGTGAACTGCAAAAATCATGCTTACATGTGAGGGATTTGTGTGGAGGGTTGAATTTTCAATATGATTCAACAAAATTTAACTATTGCTTCCATATTTGAAGGAGTTCAAAATGGTTTTAATGTATTTCAATGTCATCTAATATTTCATTTTTGAACAAGTTCGTGGATAGTAGATTTACTTGCGTTTAATTGCCAATGTTCTAATAATATTTGTTGTAGATTTACTTGCGTTTAATTGACATGCCAATGTCCTAATATTTGTTCTAAGATGAAGTCGTCTTACCTTTTTCAAATTCAAAGCATATCTTTTTTTTCTGTCCATATTAGGAAGCACACCTTCTTCGATTGCTTTAAACACAATTTTTCATATCTTAGATATTGTTATTCTAATAACACCATAATCAAATCCGAGTTTCTTGATTAGTCTACATTTAAGTTTGTTATTGTCGTAGTTTAGTGATAAATGATGAGCAATCTATTTCTTTTCTAAAGATTTAAGCTTTTTTGCTTGTCAGGGCCAACGTGGGAGGTCAGAGTTAAGGTGGTATGCGGATGTGTAGAATCAAATGCCATCTTTTATTTCCTACCAAGCTGAAGAAGACAAAATGAACATTGTTGGAGTTTTGATAACAAATGGGTGGGACGGAGTGAGTAATAGTTTTATTTTATTTTTGAGTAGAATAGGTTTGTATCTCTAGTACAAATACTAGAGTAATAGTAGTGTTAATGCATGTATCATCTTACTTTATACTTGTTTAGAGTTAGAAAGAAACATCTATCTATATCTATATATCTATATATCTATATAATAGCAGATGATCGGAGCGGAGAGGCATCCATGGCTTTCAAATTATTTTCTTGAATTTTCATTTTTTTGATTTTTTTATTAAATATTTTTCTTGTATTTAATATCATTTAGTTGATAATTAATTAAACCTATTAAATTCAACCTTTTGTAAATATTTTTTTTTGCATTTAATATCATTTAATTGGTCAGTAGTTATACCTATTATATATATATATGTGTGTGTGTGTGTATAACTTTATTTATATCACGACTTAAAATTAGTTATATTGTATTATTTTGTATCCCTATTCAAGACCACTATAATTTATTTTATATGACAATTTAATTATTTATACGAAACCTTTCAAGCTGTTTTTATTGAATTTTTTCAAGATCAGTGTAATTTATTTTCAGACAAACTGTACACGATATTAACTTTTCGAGAAATCTTTTTCAATGGTTGTGAACGAATATGAAAATATATATATATATATATATATATATATATATGTATATATATATATATTTCATTTTACATCTTAAATTTGTATAAAAGTATTATCGAGTTTTGTTTTTACACGTGGATAAATAACATTTCGCCGAACTTATTAAACTTAACCAACTCGGCCCTTTTTCTCGACCATTTAAATCAGTTAAAAAGTTACACACTTTTGTGATAAAAAAAAAAGTTGCACACTTTTCATCTAATATTGTACCCGAATATATTTATATTTTAATTAAATAAACTATTAGACTGAGCTCGTATATTTCGAGAGGGTGTCTGTTAATACCCAACAATGCAGCAACTGAATTATNNAGAAGGGGGGTTGAATGGAATTCAGTAAACTTTTCAAAATCT
>PHNY01174825.1:4006-20664 GCA_003724115.2 Anethum foeniculum | reverse complement strand
TGTTTTATCAAAAGCTTGCTAGTTAGTGATATCCAGTTTTACTGTGTTGATTTGACCGAGATTTGAGATGACTACAGGTTACTGTTTTTTTTATATAGTACTGTTCCTGAAAATTTCTATCATCACCTGTGAGCGTCCTATATATCTGATAATTCGTTTTGAACATAGTTCTGAAATAGCATGCTACCGATGATTTTCTTTACGTTTTGAAAAGCATGCTATTAATGTTGATTTCCAGTTCGGTTTTCAAGATATAAATCNCCATATTCCTGTTCATATAACTGTTTTGCATAATCTTTATATCATGTTCATTCATATGTGGTACTTGCTGAGCATTTGTGGCTCACTCTTGCTTTTCAACCCTAACCTTTCAGCTAAGGCCTGAGATGAGTTACCTGATTAAGCTGTGCGTGAGAGTAACGCTAAGCGGCAAGGATTCTAAGTGGTCAAGTTACACATTGGAGATCAGGTTGGTTGATTCTAATTTCAATACTGTAACCTGTATGCGATCCTGTTTTTAGGGGGTTAAAATCGACTTTCTTTAAAACCTTATTTAGAAAAAAAAAAAATTCAGGTTTTAAAATATTTACTTCGACTTTACCTCAAAGTGCAGGTTTTAAAAATTGATTTTTGTATTAGTGGCACCAGATCTAGACCCCCGGATCTGCGGGCTGTCACATTGATCAATTCAGAAATCATGTTAAATGATATAAAAAAATATAAAATTTACAAAATTTGGAATCGAAACTCATACCAAATGGTGATGAAATTTTGTGTACGTTAGGTTTCTTAACTAATTTTCAAATCCTATTGTGTCCAATTCACATCTTGAAAAAAAATAAGCAAAAAGAAAACTTATTCCAAATTATGGATTTTGATTTTGGCTAGAGCATAATTAAATATCCAAAAATGTAATAAAATTACAAATGTGTTAACAAATGGTTTTAGTTATCAATTACCGATCAGAACCAAGAAAAATGATTAACATTTTTTTGGAATCATATGAAATTGGAAAAGATCGAGCAAATATCTGAAAACAGGGCTATAAACGAATTATCATATAAAAATTACAGCAAACACTTGATCGAAAATATAGTGCGTTTGTTTTTTATGCTTTTGGATGGACTAATTAATGTTATAACAAAAAAATTGGTTAAGAAGATCTATTTTTGGTGCATTCAGTGTTTCAAGAGTTATATCAATTTTTGATTATGCAAAAAATGGAGATCTAGAGGAGAGGAGTTTAGGGAAGGATTGAGGGAAGTTCAAAGATGATTGTATTTTGATTATGCAATACTTGAAAATCTAGGGGAGAAGAATTGTTTAGGGAAGGATTGAGGAAGTTTAAAGATGACTGTATTTTGATTATGCAAAAATTGAAGATCTAGAGGAGAGGAGTTTAGGGGAAAGATTGAGGGAAGTTCAAAGATTTTATGAATATTTGGATACAGGAATGATGGAGCTAAATTTTAAATAAGCAGTTTAAATTTTAGAAATTACGAGAACCGTTTAAAAAGTCTAGACTAGTCTAGAAATTACGAGAGCACGGTAGACTTCAATGGACGGTTATTGCTTAAAATTGGGCTCTAATTTTATGAATTTTTTTATTAGGAGCTCCGAAAATTAAACAAAAGTTTCATAATATTCTTATAAGCCGGTTTATTTCTGGTAGTTTTTAAGCTATTACTGAGCCCAATCCACTGAATTAATCAAATATATAATGAATCGAGTTTTTAATATCTCATTCTTATAATTTTTTCTTGCTTAATCTCCATCATTTGGTATCTTATATAATAATGTTATTTGTCATCTATTTATATAATATAAGTATTTATGAACATTTTTAATGTAAAATTTCAATTACCTTTTCCTATGAAACTATTTTTAAGTGAACATGATACATACTTTCTAAACTATATACAATTACAGTATCAAACAAAAACTCTTTAAAAAAAGAAATTTTATCAAATATATTAAATTTTTTATATATGCATTGTACCTTATATATATATATATATATATATATATAATTTAAATTGTGATAAATGCTAATTAGTAAATTTGTAATTGTTTATTTAATTTTGTAAATATATTTAATTAGTATATATATTGTTATTTCAATAGAAATATCGTAATTTAATCAAAATCAAACATTAAAAACTCAAATTTATTTATTTAGTTAGTAATATATTTTAATTTTATGTTTGATATTTTTGTGCTTATTTTTTTTAAAAAAAACAAAACTTATGAAATATTGGTGAATTGTGAGACTTAGTTTATAAAACTAAGTTGTTCGTGAACAATTTATGTGAGTTACTTGTTCATACCAGTTCGTTAACGGTTTTTTGTGAAACATATTCTTCAGCTATTCACGAATAATATTTTTTTAATGAGTCAATCCACGAACAAATATTTTATCTGGATAAAAGTTCGAGTTCGAGTTCTAGTTCTATGAATTTGTTGTTGGGAGATGTCAATCCAAGTACTAATTGAGTAAATAAGAGAAAATTGTCTTTTATATATAGAGCAACTAATTAATTGCTTTAGTATGAGGCCTTTTTTGGGTGTGGACAAAATTAAATTTGAACGAGCCTTTATCCGAAATACGGATAAGCCTTTATACGCTTCGATTTCTGTATCATATACTTCGAAGGATTGCGAAGATAAATCGGAGGACCTTTAATTTGTGTCAGTCAATATGGGTGATAACCTATGGATTTTGAATGATAATCCGAATTGCTGAGGGTTAAGATGTTAAAACCGTATTATGCTACCAAGTGTGTGTAGGTTATTCTTACGATGAGCCACGGTTGGGTGAGTGTAAGTGTCACATGAGAATGGTTCACGGTGGGAGTTGATCGTGCCACAGATATGTCGCGGAGGAAATGCGACCAGTTGACTCGTGTGGAAGATCTATTATGTGCTAGATAAGAGTTTGATATATTTCAGTTGTGTTACAACTCGAATGTTATCTTCGAATGTTATCTGTTTACAGAAATGTGCATATATTGTGATTGCTTATTCAACACTCCTTTATATATAGATATTAATTTATAATCAATTATGCTCTATGTGTTTGTGTATATATATACATGGTGAGCTCATAAGTTCTGACTCTTGTTATTCTTCAAAATTATAAATTAGTCAAAAATGAAGAAGATGAGATTTCTGGGCCGTCTAGGTAGAGGAAGGGGAAGAGCCAGTGTGATAGTTTTTAGTTTCTCATTGCCAGACATAGATACCAGAACTTACATGGTGTCGAGGTATATGAGACTGTTGGTTTCTATTAAGTTTATTATTATACATAAAGTTTGAAGTGGAATTGATCCATATTATTTTTGAGTATTTTTTTACAACACATTATTTGTAAGACTTATGGCCTGTTTAGGAACCTGCATTTAATTTGATATTCTGGATTTGACAAAATAAGCTGTTTAGGAATTTGGATTTCATTTATAATCCAGGACATTCAAATATTAGTATAAACATGAGAATTTGAAATGACAATTCAAATCCTGTCATTTGAAATAAAATGTACGTTTCCAAATGCCCTCTAATATTATTTATAAAAATAAAAAATTATGGCACATCGGTATAATCTTTTTTCATTACTGAAAACCTCATAAATGACGAACTTTTTTTGGCATTTCCTACCAATACCGGTAGGAATAGAAAATTTTCTTTATAGATTTATTATTAAAATATAAGAGCTTAATTTCAAAAAATTCGATATTTCACTTACATATACAAAATCAATATATCTAATTATACGTACGGTTGAATTATTGAAAAAAAAATTAAAAAAATTGAAATGTGTAACCTTAAACAACCCCTAAACCATGAGTATAAAACCTAACTCAAACATCGAACATTGTCGTCCTTCCGTTTTCTAAACGATTTTACTTATTTATAGCTATTTTCTTGCCCAATTTTTTTTTAGTTTCCTTTCACTACAAAATGATATTTCACTTTGAAGTTATAATTTATCGAAACGTTCATATATTTATTAATTTTTTTGGAATAATTATAATTTATCTAAATAAAATTAAAATACGTGAACGTAAGTATAGTGAACTGATTTTTAGAGTTTCACTACTAAAATGAATATATCTTTATGTCCTTACAATTTGATGAACAAAAATGTGACAAATAATTATAAAAAAACATGAAAAATCACATTTTTTTATTTGTTTTGGTCATTTCCTACCAATATTAGTAGGTTTTGATCCCTAATCTGGTAGGTTTTGCTCTACACGGAAAATTCAATTTTTTAATGAATATTTTGGCGGAAATTGCCATAATCTGGTAGGTTTTGCTCTGCACGGGAAATTCAATTTTTTAATGAATATTTTGGCAGAAATTGCCAAAGAAAAATAAAATTCAATTTTTTAATGAATATTTTGGCGGAAATTGCCATAATCTGGTAGGTTTTGCTCTGCATGGAAAATTCAAATTTTTAATGAATATTTTGGCAGAAATTGCCAAAGAAAAAGATGGGATGCGGGGAATCGAACCCCTACCATACCCAAGAAATTGCAAGGGAGTAACCAGTGAGCCAGCTCTGTGTTGTGGATAAAAATGCAAAAAATATATACATCTTAATCAAATAATATTATTATTATTTTTTAAATCAAGTATTAAAAAATTTGAACAATTAATTTAATTTTTATTTTAAGTCTATGACCTTTTCCTTCCACCTTTGAGCATATTTACTACCAAATCTGGTAGGATATACCTTATTAAAAAAAGGACAAACAACTTTTTTGAGCATTTCCTACCAATTCCGGTAAGAATTAAAAGTTTTTTCATAGATTTTTTATAAAAACATAAGAGCTTAATTTTAAAAAATCAAAATGACAAAATGTTTTTTTCATAGATATTTCAACATATCTAATCATCCTTATGGTTGGATTATTAAAAACAATATTAAAAATATCAAAATGTGTAACCCTAAACAACCCATAAACTGTGAGTAAAAAACCTAACTCAAACTTCGAACTTTGTTCATCTTTCATTTTCTAAACGACTTTACTTATTTATAATTCCTTTCTTGTCCAATTTTTTTCTTAGTTTCCTTACACTATAAAATGACATTCACATTTAAAGTTATAATTTATCGAAACGTTCATATATTTATTAATTTTTTTCACAATAATTATAATTTATCAAAATAAAAGAGAAACACGAGAATGTTAGTATAATCAACTAATTTTTGGAGTTTCACTACGAAAAAGAATAAATCTTTATGTCTCTAGAATTTGATCAAAAAAATGTGACAAACAAACAACAAAAATATGAAAAAACACATTTTTCTTAATTTTTGGTCATTTTCTACCAATAATTGTAGGATAAAGGTGGTGGATGGTAGGTTTTACTGCAGAAGGTAGGTAAAGTGACATTTCCACCCAATTTTGGTGGGAAATGACACTGAATTATTAAATTTTTTTCCTATTTCGAAAAATGTTATTTATTTTAAACAATAGGTGGACTGCTGATGTGGAGGGGGGGTCGTGTTAGTATAAAATTCTACCCTAAACCTACCAATTTTGGTAGGTTTTAATTTCCTACCAAATCTGGTAGGAAATGTTCCAAGAATAATAATATTATTTATTTTTTTGAAAAAAAAAGTTTATTACTATAAAACTATGAGGGCTGATGATATGGATGGTGGGACCATTTCGGTATCAAATTTCGGTCAAAACTATCAATATTGGTAGATTTTAATTTTTTACCAAATCTGGTAGGAAATGTTCATAGAATAATGATATAATTTCTTTTTTTGAAAAAAATGTTTATTTATTTAAAAATGTGAGGCCTGATGATGTGGATTGTGGGACTATTTCGGTATCAAATTTTGGTCAAAACCTACCAATATTGGTATGTTTTGAATTTCCTAACAATATTGGTAGGTTTTGATGCTTGAGTGTACAAAGTCTGGGCCCCACCTGGAGCAATTCTTACCAGATTTCGGGCTGGTAGGAAATAGTAGAGCAATTCCTACCAAATTTCTCTGGTAGGAATTGATTGGTACGAAACGGCCATTTTTCTTGTAGGAATTGATTGGTAGGAAACGACCATTTTTCTTGTAGTGATATAAGCATTAATCTAGGTATAAAAGTAATATGACTTAATTTATATTATTATATATAACATAGATAAATGTAAGTATTAATGATGCTACCATCTTGTGTGAGTGACGACCATGGTTCTTTTTTTCTTCAAAATACGTTATTGATAATTTAAAATCTTTACAGAAATATAGGGTCAAGCACTCCCATAATAACCTTCATCCTTAAATCAAACCCATGAAAATCATGCCGTTCTATAACCTCGACAATACAAAACACCAAAACACACCAAAAACAAAATCAAAACTCTCACAAGGAGAGACTAACAAAACCCAAATAAATTGGGAACTTATTGAAAGGAAAGCAAGATCTTTAACAAGATAACTAAAAATAAAGGAATCGGGGCTTTCCACCGGTAAAAATACCGATAGAAGCCCCCCTCAAAAATCGTTAATGGAGGTTGGTACCTTTTTGTTTATAGTGTATATGAGTTTTGATTATTAGTAAAGTGTATAGACGTAAAATGAAATAAAAGTACATAACTAGAGTTGTTAACTCATTATTTCCACCAGCATTTTCCTGTTTGTTTATAGCAAAATCCTGCACATATCAATTAAAATAAAGCGAATATTTATGTAACTAATAAAATAATAAACAAATTATAGATCATACTAAATGAGATATAAAATATAAAATATGTATATTTAATAGAAGTCATGCCAAATGATTGAAATTGTATGTCATTGTATATCTGTTAAGTAATTTTTCCATCTTATTCTGGTAGATACATATTATAGAACACTGAGATAAGAAATATTAAATATGTACATGAAACTCATGCCAAAAATTAATTGAAATTGTATATCATGGTTTATAGTAAAGTAATTTTTTCATTTGGGGCCAAAAAATTCTGGACTTTTCGGTAGATTCATATCTTTTTAAAAAATAAAATATATAAACCCGTTCAAATTACAGAGTTCTATTAGTTAGAGCTTAGCCAAATTCCACTAAATGCCTAAAAATTTAATAAAAATGCAACTGCCTGTATAAAAAAAGATCATACTAAAACTTAACCTTAACCAAAAATATAAGAAAAAATTAATAGATTTTTTAATATTCAGATTTAAAAGTAGTTATGCATGTCACGTTCAAATTCTAAACTACATAGATATGATGTTTTCAAAAGAAATTTCTTGAATCTTTTTATTATACTTCATCCAGGTGGGTGACATCATGAAATAGATAATCAAAGAACCTAATTTTTGAATTGTTCTAAACAACATAGGTTATTAAGGAATCCTAATTTTTGAATTATTCTAAAGAAACCTAATTGTTTTCTCTCATATTTGTTACATAATTTTTGCATACCTTTGGCTTGTTGCTACTCAAGCTAAGTGCTTTAGCCCAATTCATTTATTCATTTTCACCTGTTATCTTCTTAGGTATGTTCTCTCACATCATGGTTCGAATTCCTTTTTTATTGTTTCTTGTCACTCCATAAAAGATATAAACTTTCATGGTTCGATCGGGAATTTTGGTATTTTGATGATATCTTGTTTAGTATGTAATTATTTAGATCTATGATCTTCCTTTTTGTTAGTTTTAGTGAAATATTATAGTTTTTGTATACTTCTGTACATTTAACTTTCTAGGATATATGATTTTCTACCAAATATATTCGATTGAACTGATTTTACTGGCATAATTTCTTTGATTGCCGTAAGGCGAGAAAGTTAGTTAATATGATTATCTTGTAAGAATTTTTTGATGTAATCCAATTAAAAGTTAATTTTTCTGATGAAATTCTATACTTTGCTTTAAATAGGAAGACAAGTTTGAGTAATGTATTTTATACAATGACCCTGATTTCTTGAGTGTATTTGTCACTAGGATGTCGAGAAACAAATATATCTACCATGCTTGGGCGGATATAAGAATCTGTGAAGAAAAGGGATATCATATAATCCATTATTACTTGGTTTCGACTTTTGCAAGTCCACTGCTTGCTGTTGTCAGAACTGAAACAATTGAAAGACACTTTAGGTACATGGTATGGCAAAACTACTTAAAGGTCTTCAGGCCAGCAAAGACATCAATATTCATACACATTGGACATTCCGGAGGAGTGTGATGGAGTGGCTCAAGTCATTGGTGAGTAAGGATAACCTTAGTCACTCCATCACTCCTGCGGTTGTCCAATTTTTATGAACATTAATGTCTTGGATGGACCTAAATACCTCTAAATAATTTTGAGAAACCACATACCAGAAGTGTCGGTCATTGGTTTCATGACCGACAACATCAAACATTGGACTTCAGAAGTGGATACGAGGTAATAATGGATTACACAATGATTCTTCTCCTCAAAGATTGTTCTATTGGCCCAAACTTCATAGAAATGTTTATTTCCCGACATTCTAATAACAAAGACAAAAAAAAAAAAAATCAGGATCATTGTATTATATGCACTAATCAAACCTTTTTTTCCTTCTTAAAAGAAAATACTGAATTTCATAATAAAAAAACATGTAGAGACCGACAAAAAAGAAAAAGGTCCAGATGCATACAAGTTGGACATAATTAGAAAATAAATAATGACATTACATGCAAATCAGGAAAAATAACCAACAAATGTAGCAGTGTTTTGATGAAGAAAGAAAGACTTTTTGGACTCAATATAGATTACATAAGGGGTAATACTATCACCGAAACATTCATAAATTCTTATAAGTTATTTATATTAACCAACTGTCTCGCCTTATGGAAATTAAAGAAATTACACAGTTGAAATCAATTCAATCGAATATATTTGGTAAAAAAAAGAGATCCTAGAAAGACAAGTGCCTAGAAGTAAAAAGAAAAAACTATATTTTTTTACTAAATCAGAAAAAATAGTTACAAAATAATTTAATATCATGCTAGATAATCTAGTAATAAAAATTATAACAAACTCAAGTTTTTTGAGTCAGGAAATATTACAAACTTAACATAACATCATAAATGGAATCATTTCATGTATAATACATAAAAAGAAAATAAAATTAATCAAAATAACTATTTATTCTGTATTGTGGGTACATCAGATATAACACCATGTTACCAATGAAATGTGAATTGTTGATCAGGTGGATGTTACCCTCTTTTCTAGTGATGATCTGAGTTTTGAAGGAACAAAGAGGAAAATTTAGTGATGATTATACAAATTGTAGGACCAAAGAATGAAGGATATGAATTTTATTAAGCACTTAGAAGAGTGTTGAAAATCGTGAAATTTTGTTGACAAGAGGAGAGTTCTGGAAAAAGAAAGGAAAAATTTAAAGATAATTGTATGAATTGTATAACCAAGGAACGCATGCTTTCAATTTTTAATAAGCAGTTCGAAGAGTGTTGAAGTATCTAGATACTTCTAGAGCATAGTAGACGATGGACAATTATTACTGAAATATAGAAACTTCTAGAGTATGGTAGACTACGATGGATGGTTATTAATGAAACTGGGCTCTAATATTATGAAATTTTTTGTCACCACTTACAAACCTATAAAAGTTAGACAAAGGTCTTTTTAGTAATCCAACAAGCCCAATTTATTCATGATATTGTCAATTTACCAATGAGACCCAATTAACTAAATAATTCAAACACGTAATAAATTGTATCTACTCATTTGTATAAAAAAAAACCTTTCTATCTCATTTTTATAATTCAATCTCACTTTATCTTCATCATTTCTATATAAATACTACTATTTATCTATTTGTAAAATACTACCTTATGTCATGCACGTGCAATTTTTTATTTCAATTATCTTATTCGTTGTCTTTTAGTAATAAATTTTAATTAGAATATATTTTTCGTTTAAAATTTGCTTAAATTTGGGTAGTTAATTATATTTTATTTGGAATAAGTTTTTGAAATGAATTACATTAGTCCTTAGAGCGATTCATTATAAATAGGTATTAAAATATATTCAAAGTATAATAGTTCAATTGTTTTTATAATATATAGGTACACTAAAATGGATTTTAAGAAAATAGGTCATACTAAATTTGTTTACGACTTAAAGATTGTTTTAATAAAAAACGGTTGCATATGAATATTCTGAAATAGCCTCTTAAAATAGGTTTTAAAACAAATGTCTCATAGTGTGTTTAAATTTTTTATACGTTATAATTTGGACATCTTATTATGACTTAATTTTTTTAATTAAAAAATATATTTATTACATTTTATTTACTGCTTCTACGGATAAAAAACTAGAGTTATTTAGTTGATAAAAAACTAGAGCTTATTTAGTGCCAGGGTTAGTGAGCTTCAACCTTTTATGATTGTTCTCGTGTTTTGTAACTTAATACTATCTATACAAGATTCCTACGTACCTTGTGCTTCGTCAAGGATCAAGTAAAAAATGTCATTCTGAGGTGAGGCAATAGGCCCTTTATATACGCTTTGGCAGTTGTGGATGGTAGAATTAAGAGACTTGATGGGCAAGTCTTCAATTCACATTGGACGTATAGGATTTGATAGTTGTGGATTTAGGGTAGAATTAAGAGACTTGGTGGGCAAGTCTTCAATTCAAATTGGATGTTGGAGTCCTTCAGAATAGGAATCTGAATCCTTTTAGCTTTAAATTGCGTGAAGGCTACTTCTAGTAGATGTAGTTTCTTATTAGACAAATTAATTAGGCTGTTTAATTAGTCCCTTTATTAATTATGAAATTAATAAATAATTAGGGTTTCAAGCCTAATTTATTCGGCCTTATTATTGGACCAAGCTAGGTCTAATTAGTCTAATATTAATTGTTAGGTATAGGACATGTCTAGTCCATCATAACAAGACTACTCAAGTAACAATGTCACTTTACATGACCAAATGGATTCTACTATTTGGATTACTGATAGGTTTCAACATACTTGTCTTGTTTGCTTTTCTAGACAGCCTAACTGTTAGAATGAGCTTAGGGATCTCCTTGCAATATTCTTCTATATAATAGTCATAGAATAAATCAATTTGGTAGAAACTCAATGAAAATTGTTCAAGCAACAAATTGAAGAAAGAAGAATATTGAAGATAATAAGTTGTAGAAATTTCTTTAAGTCAAATATTGTGATGTCTAGAATAGCTAAATCGTAAAGTGATCAAAGCTATATTATGAAGTGAAGCATATAATGAAGTCATCAATATTGACAAGTCAAATTGATCTATATCAAGAAGTCTCATATAGTGAAGTCTCGCATCGTGATGTCAAGATTGATCTATATAGTGAAGTCCCATATCAAGAAGTCACATGTCGTGAAATCTAGATTTGTACTATGTCGTGATGTATGATGACAAGGAGAATTAGAGTTCACGATATCCTCACTTATCCAGTTTACAACAAGACAAATGAAGGTACAATTTCCAGAAATAAAGAAACAAATCACTGCAACATATTGTACATGGAGATGGTCCATGGACAGGTGTCAAGCCTGCAGTTAAAACTTTGAGAGAAAGAAAAGGAAACACATAACAAAAGATAAGGAGCAAATATCAGAATTATGGTGGTCGTGATAAAGCTACAACGTTTCTCATGCATAGTATAGGACTTCCAGCTGTAAAAGAAGGCGCACAACTCACAGTACAAGGTCTTATTAATAGTGTTCACACTCTATTCTTTTAGTAGTGTAACAGATAGAAGATTTGCATTGTTATATCTTTCTCTCTCTATAAGCCAAACTCGAGTACTTGTTCTTGAGAAGAAACCAAGAAAACACCACTATTTCTCAAGGAGATGTAGCAACAATTTCTTTATTATTATTTAAAGTAAGTTGACCTAAATACTCTCTTGTTATTACTAGCATTTCATATTTTTGTATTACAGATTTTATGTTTTGAAAAGAAGTTTCAAAAGTTTGAAACTAGTCATTCACCCCCCTGCCTAGTTTTGGGATCCTTGTTTTCTAACATTAGTTATATCTATAGGGTTTTTTTTACCCATATCATTTACCCCGCAACTTCTGGGAAACCTGCTCAAGGTTTCGTGGGATTTACGTTATCTCGTGCCCTTCTTCGTGTATCGTTTTTAGTGTAAAGTGTGGATCGACCTACACATTCACAATGATTGGCATTACTCGAGGCTTCAGTATTCTTTATAAATTATAACAGCTTTCTTTTAGTTCTTTCCCAAGTATTTTTTTAGTATATTCTAGGCATTTTATAAAAATTCATTATTTTATCTTTTCATGGAATATAATTTTATAATATCATTCATCTACTTCAAAATTTTCTTGCAGTTTTTCGAATATTTGGACCTTTTTGGCTTTCTATTCGAGTATTTTGAACAGGATTCACGACTAGGATTTCGACCAGGACCCTGGTCGAAAGTTCGACCACAATCGTGGTCAAAGTCTTTTCCAATTTCAACACTCTAGTTGCAAAGTTTCGACTAGAGTTCTTGACTTGAATCTCGACTAGGATCCTGGTCAAAACTTCGAGCAGTATTGACGTCAAAATTTTGGTCATTTTTGACTTTCTAGTCAAAGCAATTCGACTAGAATTCACGACTAGAAATTCAACTCGGATCCTTGTGAGAATTGAGGTCAGAAAATTGACCAGGATTGAGGTCGAATTTTTCATATTTTTGTCACTCTGGTCGAAGCATTTTGTCTACAATTCATGACTAGAGATGTAACTGGGATCCTGGTTGAAAACTCGACCAGGATTGAGGTCCAATAATTGGTCATTTTTGTTACTCTGATCGAAGCAATTCGACTAGAATTTATGACCAGAATGTCGTCCTGGATTTTAATTGGAATAAACCTGGGCCAATTGGTGGTTGGGCTTTTATTAGGGGCCCAATTTTACTGGGCCCTCCTATATTTCTCCGATTTTATTTGGATTTGGACTTTGCATTTTTTTTTCCAAATTTTATTTATTTTTGGATTTACTTATTTATGCTCTTTCTAAATGTTATTTGGACTTGGGCCTACTTCTTCTTGTTAGGCTCACAACCTTTAAATTGTTTAGGCCTAAGCCCCTTCACAATTTTAGCCTGCTTCGAGAACGTTCTAGAATCATAATTTCTAACTTATCCTTTTTTTCTTTTTATTCCTTGAATCCCCCAAAATTTTCTAGAACCTTTTAAATTTTGGGCCCTTCTTCATGGGCTTTTTGTTTATGGGCCTATTACCGGTTATAGCCGGTTTTCTTGCTATCTAACTGACAGAATACACTACGCCACAAGTGCACATATCCAATACTTTTTTTGGGCTTTGTAACAAAAGCGTTGTAATAAATACAAAATTTTGACTTATTTGCAATAGAGTAGGAATAATGTTGCATTAGATATATTGTCGGCTGTAAGATTTATAAATGAGGGGTTTGAGAAGTCATTTCTCATTCTTACTTCTCATTCTTCACTTCTCTCATTAAATTTCTCTCAACTTACTCCAAGTGTTAGGAAATTTTCGCCATCATTCAGCAACCACTTTGGGTTATTAATTCTTCTAGGGTTTAATCGTTAAGGTGATTGTCAGCGACCGCATTCTACATTTCGGCCTTGAAGACCATCACATTTTGAGCATTTCTGTGATTTTGTCTAAACACCTTCATCTTCTCTTTATTTTTCTTAGTTTTAAGTTTTCTTCTCAAGAATATCAATGGTTGACAGGAGAGCATCTCACCTTGCCAAGATGATTGTCAACAACAAAAGTGGCAATGATTTCCCAATTCATTCCAGATATTCCACCCTCATAGATATGATAAACACTGGGGGATGAATACCCCTCCAATACACATCTAGAAGCTTCACAGTAACACTTTTCATGACTCGAAAGAGTTAGAAAAGATGGAAAAACTTTATAACATTCACAAACCTTACAAACTAACTTTGGCCGGCCCTAGTGATAGATCTTGTCACTGGAAGAAGGACGCCCTTTGCGTCTATAGGGACACAATAAGGGCTAGAAATAGGGTCCCCTTTCATCCATTTATCCCTACCTTAACTGCAGATGTTAGGGTCAATCCTTGTCAACTTCCACCTAACACGTGGAGATCAATTCTTCGCTTTATCGTCCTTTGTGCTTAAAACAAACTCCTACTATTCCTAGCTGTTTTTAGGAGAAAATTTCAGTTTAAAAATAGCCCCGATAAAAATTTGGGTTGGGTTTCCCTTAACCAACGTCCTACCATTCCTCATGTTGTAAATGGGGGTTCAATTCCCGATTACAACCTCCAACGGGAGAAGGAGTTCGTTTATTTAGTTTTGGAGGGGGGAGACTAGGGTACCTTGATTAGGTCATCCTTTGGACTAGTCATTGATGGAAGCCCTAGGGACATAACTCTTAAGCCCGAGGAGCGGGCTTCATTTGACATCCTAACTATCATTTGAAGGAGACTGTTTTGGTCGAATATGGTGTCTATCCATTTCCAGCCAAGTATAATTTTTTAATTCTTTCTTTTTTATTTCATTTCCTTGTATTCCATTTTTATCAATTCCTCACGCTGTGTTTCTTTAACCCTTGCCTTGCCGTGGCTTAGCTGATTGAAGTGGGAACCAAGCCTAAGGAATTTAAGTACAAAGGAATGAAATAGAGCAAGTCTTTTAAGGATCCTTGCTTGGGAGATAGGTTCCCAGAATTTCTGAAGGAGGCCCCCACCATAGATGAGGGCGAAGACGCGAGCCAGCCTGCTAGAAACGACAACTTAAGGGCTCAATTTTCCAGCCCTCTTAGGGAATAACCGGGAAAGATTCCATAATGGGGGACACGAAGTTGGCCAAGGATTGGTCCATGCACTCTATCCCCCCTGTTAATTTTAAAGAGTTTTTCCTTGGTAAGGATTTGGAAGGGATCGAGCTTCTCGGAGCCCAAGCTCATGCTGCAGTTAGTACTTTATCTCTCTTCTTTTTTGAATTCTTTCTTCATATGTTAACTCCATATATTTATTTGTTCTCTTCATTTTTATGTTTGCAGGCCGACCCTCACTTCCAGGGGGCCATTCACCAGGATAAGTCTTGGAAATCTAGTAACGAAACTACCAGAAAGGAGCTGGACGAGGCCAAGGCTGCAGTCACCACTCTCCAATCTAAGCTGGAAAACACAAAGTCCGACCTGGACGTGGCCTGGGCAAAGATTGTGGTGCTAACTGATGAGAAGGAAAAGGAATTGATGAGAGCCGATGAAGGAGCATGACGCTTTAGCTCACCCTGTGAGCTATAAGAAAGGTTGGGACACAACTGTCGAAGCTATTCTAGTGGCGCATCTTGAAGTTTTTGAGGATGACTCTCTTCCTTTCCCTTTAGGTATTCCTAGTCTGGGTGGTGTTACAGAGAAGGTTGTAGAGCTGATCTCCCGAACATTCGCTTAATCCTGCTGCCTAGGGCTCAGAAGGAGATAAAGGAAAAAAGGGGAAGAACACCATTTCTAGGTCGAACTCTGAGACTGATTCGGTCTTTGGTGAAAAGGAATCGGAATCAGAGTCCGAATCCGAGGAGGAACCTGCTAAAAAGAAGAAAAAGGTCACGGAAACTTCCACGAAGACCTTCTAAAAGACTTCTGAATCAGTTCTAATCCTTTCAAGGCTGTTTCTTAGATAGCTTTTCCTTCATCTTTGTTATAATGTAAAACCTATTTTTCTTGGGTTAATTTATGCACTTGACTTTTTTTTCTTTCATCACTTTTTACTTAGTATTTTCCATGTGGAGTTTTGTACTATACAACTCTGTTTAGGAACCATCAATGCTACTGAGCTATGCTTAAGTAATGACTCAAAGTAAAAACCAAATTTCAAAGCAATATTGAAATATTCCGATAATAAATAACTAGGATTTAATCACTACAAAAAACATCAATGTCTTAATTAGGGATAAAATACCCATGGTTTTAAACAACCTTATTTATACTTAAGGGGTAAAATGCTTTATGGAAAATATTTCTACTTAAACATAATATATCTTGAGGTTAGAAGAATGCCAGGCCCTTGTAATCTCTTCTCCTTCCATGGTCTTCAATCTGTAAGAGCCTCATCCGAGTACTTGTTTGACTTGATATGGTCCTTCTCAATTGGGACCCAGCTCCCTCTTTGCCCAACAACAAAGGCTTCAATCTTCCCCAGGACTAAATCTCCTTCAAGATAGAACCTTTTTTTAACTCACAAGTTATAATAGAATGATACTTTCTTTTGATATTCAATGATCCTAGCATGAGCTTCTGTTGTCGATTTTACAACCTTAACGCAAGAGCACGTATCGCAACAAGTAGTAAATAAGCTCGTTCCCACAGAGACTATTAATAAGCTGCTAAATACCAATTACTACTTTTCTTTCAATTCAAGTTTAACAAAAATCAAGTGGAGTGCTTACTAAATTATCGCTAAATAATTAAACTAACACAATATACTGAATAACAAATTCCAAGAGAATGAAAACTAGGCCTTTAACTTCATCTTATGCTCTTCCACAAGCTTCTTCTTTCACCTTTATTCTCGTGGTCTAATTGCTAGTCTAAGACAATCATGTACTCAAAAGGACGTTCCGAATCTCAAGTGATTCTAATTTATGCAATAACCCCCATATTCCTATGTAGAATTTAAAAGCACAAACAGCATTAAGTTTCG
>PHNY01174788.1:485-17020 GCA_003724115.2 Anethum foeniculum | reverse complement strand
TCAGTTTTTAATTAATTTCAACCCCCCGCGCCCATGATTTCAGTCAACCGCCTAAATAATTCAGTTTTTAGTTACACTTTTTTTTAAGACCAACGGTAACACCAAATTCAGTGTAACCATACACGGCTCATTTAGTCTATGATTACATTGTTTGACACCAATGGTTACATTAAAAAAAAAGTGTAACCAAATATAGCCTAAAATAATTTTAAGGCACCTATGGTCACACTTTATCTGGTTACACTGAGAAAAACTGTTACAACAGGCCATATATGGTGTAGTGAAAATTATGGATATTTTATTCCTGTGTGATGTTTCTCGTCCTAAATTGCTCAATGTATTAATTGATAAGTATGGTATCGATCACTGTCAAGGCGGTGAAAGTATTTATTTACTTTTACTATTTTTATAAATTTCTTAAAAGCCGATTGTTTTATCAATATCGGTAAAGTGAGCTCATTTTAAAACGTTAGGGATCGAGTGGATATTTTATCCACATCAAAATTTTATTTAGTAAAAGTATAAAAATATTCTAGAATATGGAATGTACATATTTGTGATAAATTTCATTATCTTAGAATTTCTGGACAAATGTATTTATGTCCTTTAAAACTGAAAATTTTATATTTTAATGGTCTTTTATCTGTGTCCACCCTGGTATCGGGTGAGCAGTGAAAATATTCAAATAGAATATTTTGTGATCGCTTAAATGCGTGTTAAATGAAGTATCGTGTATTTTTTTAAATTAAAATATTTCCGGCACTAAATTATTATGTGGTAATTATTATCTGTGGTCCCGTAAGGACCGGGATATTTTTATGGTAATTGTGACGTGTTTAAAGTTGATTTATGTGAAATTATATGCTCGTTAGAATCGTTTTAAATAGCGTATGTGAATTTTACGTGTTCCGTCTCGTTTGACGTGAGTTTGAGTATTTTATAATTAGTTTGGGGGTTTGTTGTTAATTTAGAAAATATTTTGAATTATTAAAAAGTATCAGACCGGAACCATACCGGGACGTAAAACCCTGCAAAATTTGTATTTTAATTTTTCATAAATCAAAAATGATTGGTCGCCTCGTTATTATTGCATTTTTGGATCGTACATAAAATTTGAAGAATTTTGATATAATTTTTATATATAAATAAAAATATTATTAAAATAATTTTTCCCCTTAAATAAATATTACGGGTCATATATTTCATTTAAACGATCGAAGTATCGTTAAATTGAATTATGGGGTATTAATTTTCCGTAATTATAAATAGCCACAAAATGAATTATTAATTTTACAAAAATCAGAAAAAGACAATAAGATATTATTCAGAAATTTAGATAAGGTTGGATAAATTCAATCCGTTCTTCACAAAGATTCACTGATTTACAGAGCTACAGACCACCGTTTTATGTGTTCTAATATCCAAATCGAAGCCTGTGAAGAGGTCGATCTTTTGACATAAAAATCACCGGTTAAGTTGGGTTATTTTGTAAATTCAAGGTTCTTCGTTTTCCTCGGATTGGGGTTCTTGGTTTTTCATAATCGTTCAATGATTTTGATATCATAAGTAGCTTTATCATGATCTGTGGAGTCGATTTCTATAGTTTTTATCATCATTTTGTTGTCGGAATGTGTAGTTCGTGTGTTTGGTATTCGCCGAATCTTGGAATCGTTTTTCCGGATTATTTGTTTATAGGTTGTTATAAATGATGTCATGGATAGATAATATTAAGTTTTAGCTTTGTTTTGATGTATAAAACGTCGATTGTAGCTTAGTTTTGATAATTATCGATTTGTGGCCGGATTTGGACTTGAATTCGACGGAGAAGACGACCTGGGCACTATTGGTGTAAGCAGTAGGTTTTAATCAGTAGCTGGGCAGCGTTTATGTTCGTTTTGGTGAAAAACCGGAAGCAAATCAGGGAGGTTTGGCTGGGTTTGGGCCTCACCGGAGTTCGATAAGAACTGCCAGAATCTGGGGAAATTACCCAGTTTCCGGTGAGTTTTTGGGAACCCGACCCGGTTTTTTTACGACCCATTTCCAAACCCTAGCCGACCCGGTTTTTGATTCATGTACCCCCAATTTCAATTACAAAGTCTATTTATGGAAAATATGTTTAAAATTAATTCAAAAGTCATTAATATTTCAATAATCTTACTAAATTAAGTTAATTGATTATCTTAGTGATTAATTAATTTAATTAATTAAGAAACTAAAAGTTTAATTAGATTATCTCAGATTTCTAAATTTTTTTAATCTAATTATTGTTAATTTATTTTAGTTAATTAATTAATTAATTTAATTAATTGATTAAATGCGCTTAATTGATTAATTTATTAGTTAATTATTGATTAAAATATAATTAATTATATTTTAATTATTTTAAATTTGGAAGGAATAATTTAATTAATTTCTAAAAATCAGGAAAATATTTTGTAAATTGTCTATTGATTATTAGTTCGATAAATCAATTAATTTAATTATTAATTGATTTATCCGTAATAATTCAATAACAATTAGACCGTTTGTCCGTTTTAAACGAAATGAACGCCTACGGATTCAGAAAAATACTCCGCTTTCATTAAAAATACTTTCGGGACCCAATTCATTTTATAGTAAAAGGTCGAGTCCTTTACAAATAATTCTGAGTCAGGTATTTACTGAAAAGTAGTGTTTTGACCCGATTTCAGTTTTAAATACACCGAACCAAATTTTTGGACGAACTGAGTTGCGTGTTAAATGACTTGTGTGTTTACGTATTATGTGAATTATATGCTTATGTGAATTATACGTTTATGTGCTCAACTGCTGGTAGTTGTATGTTTATTTGATTCCTGTTATTCCTCCGTCTTAGGGGTTATCGTATGGGCAGACGACAGGTTTATAGTTGAGCAGTCTATCGAGTATTTATCGTTTAGATGATTAAATTGGTGTCTGTTAATTATAGATGCGGGTCATTCGAGATATTCAGAACCAGACAGATTGGATAAAGAGAATTGACTGAAATTGCATGTCAGGTTGTTAGCGCCCGCATGAACGGCAAATTAAAGAGTTACTGGAATAAAGTTGGTGATGTCACGAGACGTCAGAACGAGATATTTGTGTTACTGCGAGTGAGCATAATTGCTAAGGACCAAAGGCAAGTATTCCTTTACTATTCTAATTCCAGAATAGTTAATTGTTTTAAATATCAAAATGGGGTGTTCTGATTATACAAGTACTGGTTTGCTAGTATAAATTCAAAGTAGATAGATTCTATATCCTCGAATACTGTACTGTTTTATAAATATTCTTGTGGGACATTGTGTCCAGAAAATCAACAGATTATTGAGATCATTTCATTCTAGTAATTGTTCTACTAGAAACAATTTCTTTCTTGATAGATAGTGAATAACTATACTATCGTATTTAAAATCTATACAGTGGAACGTTGTTGAATGATTAGCGAATGACTATTTATTCTAGTTATTTCGCATTTGTTGTTGCGAATACTCCGGACCCTATGAAAGGGGGGAGTCATTGGTATAAGGATGTCTTTGATTTGACTCCTTAAAGAAAAATTATTTTATAGATTGGGTAATGGGCGTAAGTGGTCGTGGACGGCGGTCCAGCGTGGGCTAGGTATTATATGAAATATTTATAATACAACTTTTTGCCAAAGGCCAATGTGTTGCCTTATATTTGGTACCTATATGTGGAGCATGCTTCTACGAAAAAGGCTTAAGGGCTATTACAGGGCTCTGATCAGCTGTGATGGTACGTCCGTCTGTGAAAGACCAATCTAAAACTTATCGTTTATTGTTAAGCTTATGATAGCTTTTAAAACTGTTCAGATATTGTTGTTTATCTGTCTTTCAGATATTACTGTGGATACTGTTTTATGAACTCCAATTTTTGTTGAGATATAATTATTGTTAAATCCTTAGTTGCTTAATTATTAAAAGATTTACGAGGAAAAAGTGATAAAGAATATGAAAATGATTTTGAGATTGTTAAGGAATTAAATATTGAATTCCTTGACCATTTCTTTGCTTCAAAGAAATTTATTGTTATAAAAGTTTTGCTTGATAGCAGATATCGGTTTTAATTGAAAAACCTATAAATGTTTTGAACTGTCAAATTATGCTTTAATATACTTGCTGAGTATTTCTTTCGCTCATACTTGCCTGTTTTAAATTAACCTTCCAGTGAGAGTTAAACTGGCGGAGTTTAGCTGCGTAGTTCAGAAAGAGAAGAGAAAGATGCCTATGTGAAGATGTTTGATTCAGGGAATGCGGGAATAGTGTAAGTTCTATTGTATAAAGTTGTTTGTAATCATATTATTTATATTATCGTTTAGACTGGGCCTAGTATACTTCTTTTCGAAGTTATAGTAGTGGGTTAAGTTTTGAGTTTGCTAAGTTGTTGAAAATATATTAAAAGAAAAAGGAAGAAGTTTTTATTTTGGATTTTTGGATTCTTATTTCTAGAACTATAACCTAAAAAATCTTGGTTTAATTGGGGTCTGATGTTATATTTCAACTGTTTGATAATATTCAGGAATTGTTTTGGATTAAACAGGTTTATTATTTTGAGATTGCAGCGTAACGACCAAATCTTCTGACCCCGGATTAGGGGCGTTACAAAAGGAGTTTCTTTATAGTAGAGAAAAACTCGAGTCCGGGGAGGTGCTCGGGGACTGGAGTAGGGGTGAGTGTAAGGGTTGAGTTAACCACGGAGAACGAGGATAAAATCGACCGTGTGATACTCTTTTTTCTTTCTCTCTTTTATTTCCGCACTTTAAATTACTTGTTAGTAAGTAATTAATTTTAAAAGAGGAAAGAAACTTTTAAAAAGACAAGCTCTAAATTTTAAAAAGGTAATAATCTATTCAACCCCTTCTAGCTTATCTTACCCACATAGGAGACTTATCAATTTCATTAAATGGAATCAATTATGTAAATAACTGATAAATTAATATACGGCAAGAATAGTAATATAATCTTAATGTAATCTTAATACATGGTACTAAATTTTTAAAATATGTATATCTTATGTATTTAGAAACTTCCCAAATACTATTTTTGTAGTGTTATATAAGTATAGTATTAATTAATATGTATTCACTCGGCCACAAGATTAAAATGAAATGAATGATAAAAATCATGTTTCTCCAGTTCTCAGGCCACAGTTCTTTTTTAACTTTCTCCCCACACATATATGTGTATGTGTTGCGACTTTTAACATTTTTCAAGGTCATATAAATATATGTTAAAATATTTTAAAAAATTAAAATCTGAATTTAAAATTTTCAGTTGAAAAAGCAAACACCAAATTTGAAGTTATAGCTTATGAAGAGATTGAATTAAGAATATTCGAGGCGGAGAATTAATAATATGAAATGACATAAATACAAAAAAATCATGAAAATACGTGAATGTCTCAAAAATCCAAAAAAAGAAAAAAAAAAGAAAGTACCAAATCAATTTTATCTGCTTTTAGATTAAAAAACCAAATTTTCGTTAAAAACTACTCATACATGGCAATTAATAATTTGATACAGGCATACATACATAGGAAAGGGAAGACATGCATAAAAAGCAGAAATACAGACTTCAAAGTTTAAACACAATCACAAATACAAACACAACTACAGATCACGAGCTGTAACTTGAAGATTGAGGTGAACTTAAAACATGTGATGAATAGCTGGTGATCCTAACATGCACCAAAATGCACTTTCACAATAGCAATCTAATGTATCAACTCCGAGTCTTTCTTCGTGTCAAAAATGCTTTTTCCACATGTCACGCAAAGCAATTCATAAAGCAGAGGAATTTGCCACCAACTGTACAAAATAATCGGAAGGATACCGACTATAATGGTCATGATCCAGATCCATTGTCCTTTACTTTCAAGCATAAGCACAAAGGTTGCACAGAAGGCAACTACTGTTGCTACCAGGGACATGAATAGCGAGATAAATCCAAATGTCAATCGCCAGGGTAATTTGGAAAGAAAATCCTCTTGAGTAAGACAAGTAAGTGTAGATAAGAAACTTATCACAGATATGGCAGAAAAGAATAGTCCGGCGCTATCTGCAAAGGCAAATACAAGAAAAAGATTTTTGTTTAGTAATTCCGGTATACCTGGTGTGGATTCTGGTTTCCCTTCTGCAGAAGTAAGTCCCCCTGGTACAGTAAACATTGCTGCGAATGTTATGGTCACAATGAGGGCTGCTACAACCGTGGACGATGATGATGTCGCCCTGGTCCATTCTTGCGCATCTCGAAGCAGAACCTTGTGTTGTTCAGTGAATAACTCTCTTGGATTCTTATTTTGGTTGTTCATGAAATATATGGATGAAGTTTCCGAGAACTCTTCAACTTTCTGCAATTATGTATACATATATGAGCAAATTTATGCATGTTGAGAAAAGAAGGGCAATTATTTTCTGCTTTTTATCCATAAAAAACCAACACGTGTACACAAAATATACTGTCAATTACTAAAAAGAAAAATGATTCATTGACAAAATTGGTTACAAAATTTTTCACAGAATGACATGGGTTAAGTTTTGATTGCAATATGTCTCAGTAATTCAGTATTCACATAAATAATACCAATTAAAACATCTCACCCCATTTAACAAGTCATTTTGTGCATGTAGCACTGCTCTATTAAAAATGTTACCTCGAACCAAAGGAGCTCCCGCTGCATCTGCAAAGCTGGCCCACTTGCCATACTAATAAGGCGACCATTGTTCGGAGTTAAGGTGGCAACTCACCAGCAGCATGCAGTGCATTTTGAAAATTATCACGGTGATTAAACATATAACTTTGAAAACCAGACATTTGATATATAAGGTTGAACACTTTCTCCTGACGAAATTTTATAGCTAGACCAAAGAAGGAATATTCAGGGACGGTGCACCAGATTATCCCAGGATACTGCTCTATACACTTCTCTATAAACTCAATACACCCATTTTTTATTGCAGTACAAATGGCATGTTGCAGTACAACATCATAAACATTGAAATCGTTGGGTGCGTTAGTTAACAGCGCCAAGCAAAAATTTGTTACAAATGCTTCTGCCCTCTGGTGTCTTTGTTTCTGGTCATGCACTTCTTTTATAAACCCTGCACTTTAATTGTAGTAATTTTTTACTATCAAGTCAAAACATCTAAAGTTAAAATACTGGTTCCAAACCAAAAGAGACAGTAGAGTAAAATAATATATGTTGTAAAGATGACGAAAATTACCTTCATGAAAACATATGGACCAAAAGTAAAAAAGCCACCTAAAACAGAAGAGCAGAGGTACAACAAGTATCATGTATAATGTCCAGAAGCAAAATCTCAATACATTCATAAGAATATTGCAGAGTGCCCTGCACCATATTTTCCACCGTCGTCGGGCATTGCCGCCATTGCCATCCTCCGTCACTATATAATTAGAAAATTTGGGAACGGCATATTAGAGAATTTAAACCAACAAAAACAATATTAATTTATATTTAAGTTGTTTTTTTTTTTTGTTAAGTAACAAATGGTCTAAAATCTTAAGATATCATAGGACTGAATAACAATAATTATCACTTAAAACCCGTGCACGGCTATTTATTAATATTAATATTAATATTAATAATATTATTATTATATCATATACTTTTTGGGTTAAATATCATATTGGTCACTTAAGTGAAGGTCATATATCAATTCTTTCAATGATCTTAAAAGGGTATTATTTTGAACACTAAAGTCATATAAATATCAAATATATACCTCTAAAAATATGCGAAGAAAGTAAATATTATTTTTTGTTGAGTTCTTCACATATTTTTGCAACGCTACTATGACGAAATGAAAAATTGTGAATTATAATATTATAGATAATATTTCTAGATTAAAAAAATTATATCCTACATTTGTTTAATTAAATCAGATAAAATAATTTTAAATTTTAAAATAAATAGTAAATATTTTTTTAAATATAAATATATTATCTAAAATACTAGAATTGACAACTTTTCATTTGGTTGTAGTAGCGTTTAATAAAAATGTGTAGAACTCAGCGAAAAATAATATTTACTTTCTCGACACATATTTAGAGCTATCTATTTCATATTTATGTGATCTAAGTGATCAAAATGATAACCCATTGACGAATTTGATATTTAACCCTATACTCTTTTTTTATATTTTTAAAAATAATAATATAAATTTAAATCTAATATGTTGTTGGTGGGAATCGAACCTGAAAATTTTCCTGTTAACATAATATAAATGTTAAATTTAATATGTTGTTCCTGGGAATCAAACCTGAAAATTTTACTTGTTAACATTTTTTGTATTTTGATCAAGGGATTATAATCATTTAATGTGAAAGATTTAACTGATAATCAAAAACGATATTAACCAAATTACAAATTATACCTTATAGTGACGTTAAACTAAACAAATGGATACGGGGAACGACGGAATCCCACACTAAACTTTAATGAATATTTGTGATTATTTCAGAGTAAAAATGTGTATAAAAGATATTGAAAATTACCTGTCCGAAGATGCTTAAAGACGTGCCTCCGAAAACAATCCTGTAGAACATTCAAGATTGTCACGGAGCATCTTCCGAAGACATTGCGATTGCGGTACTCATTATTCCGCCCCCGTCGCCCTGAATTTGAAATAATATTTTTTATTTTACTTTTTGTTGAAACAATTATAATTTCATCTTTTTACACTTTAGGTTATTTAAACTTAAATTCTCTCCGGAGGAGTAAGACGGTGCGTGAATGTCTTTAAATAGTCAAAATTAATAATAAATACAACCTTTGTGACTCTGTCCCCTAGTTGTATACGTTCACTATTTTGCACGTATTTCGAGACTCTATAAAGTGTAGTTTTATAATATTTTTAAAAAAAATTCTGAATAAAAATTTAAATATTAAATTTTTATTAAGAAAAAAAAATTTTAAAAAATTATGAAACTATACGAGTCTTAAAAAACATGCCAAAAAATAATGTGTAGAATTCAGAGTATAGAGGGAGTAGGGAGTATGAATTTTTTTATGTTTCAAGAAGATTTTCCATTACCCGGCCCCTGGTTAACCGTTGGATGGGAACTCGAACCGGGGACATCCGTTTGAGCACTTGGAAGATTGCCTAAAAAAAATATCGAAATTCAGAATCAATTGTATTAATTACGTATAAAACTCAGAAAAAACATAACATTGTCACCGCGGGAATATTCTTGTCGGAGAACCACTACTTAAGTATGGAAATTTTATTCATTTAATTTATTTATTAATTGAAAAATTAATATATGAGAAAAAAAATGCTTATGAGATTGACCTAAAATTAAGTGAGGATAGGTTGTTTTTTAGTATAAAGAAGGTATCATAATTTTATAAATCTATACTATCTATTATAATAATAGACGAAACATTAAAAGTTTGGTAGTCGGTTGCTAGGTCGGTATGGTACTTGCTGAAATTACTTAATTGCCCTTACTTAATAATCTTATTTTTTTTATTTTATTATCTTTACTTAATTAGTATATAAATTAATTACCTTTTTTTAAGTAAAACGCATTACCTTTTTTATTTTTTCTTACTAAAATACATGTTTTTCCAAAACTATCACACCTAATTTTATGTAATAAAATATCAAAGTTACTGATAACTAACCAATTACATTTTTCTACTAAAACATATTACCTTTTATGTTTTTTATTATTATTTATTTATTTATTTTGTCAAAAAACACTTTCGCGAGGATGAATTGCATCCAGATACAATGCCGGCTGCGAATGAGATTCTTTCATTCAAGAAAGTGTATTATCTAACCGAAACACATGTAAAATGTCCCCAAAAATTTAGATATTCTATTTTAAATAACAAAACATGCTATTTTCCAAAAATAACACGGGCAATTTTATTTTATTTTTTCTCAAAAATAACATTCTCATTGATGAATAAAATTCAAGGTACAAACACAGGCAATTCTAATTAATAAATTAAACTAATAATATTATAATTATTAATAATTAATCAGTTACCTTTTTCAACTCAAACACAATATTTTTTTTATATTTTCTAAGTAAAGTACCTTTAATTCTTAAACTATCATGAATATATACATGTTAACATATAATTATTATCGAATTATTCATTTTAAAAATTAAACAAAAAATTTTGAATTTAAATTAAATTAAAAAATCATGTAATATTAAAGAAAATCCATGCATCACACGATTTTCGGTATTTTATTAATAATATAATATTATTGTAATTAATAACTAATCAATTAACTTTTTCAACTAAAACATGTTACATTTTTTATCACATATTCTTTTTCAAAAATATCACGGGCAACTAATATATCACTCTTTCCGAAAATATCACGGACAAGTCTATTTAATAAATAATAATAATAATAATAATAATAATAATAATAATAATAAATTAGTCTATTTAATAAATAATAATAATAGTAATTATTATTATTAATTATTATTATTATTTACTAAATATAGTAATTTATTATTATTATTATTATTATTATTATTATTATTATTATTAACTAACCAATTATCTTTTCATATCACAAGCAACTATAAAATAAAATATCTCTCCTTTCCAAAAATATCACGGGCAAGTCGATTTAATAAATTAAAATAATAATAGTAATAAAATTATTAATAACTAACAAATTACCTTTTTTCATTTAAAACACATTATCTTTTTTATTTTTCTAACTAACCCTCTACATTTCCCAACATGTTATGAAAAATTCTATTTTAATAAAATAAAATATTAATATTACAATTATTAATAACCAACTGAATGTACTATCAATTCAAATATGATTAAAGATATAATACTAAATTTTTTTAATTCAAATTAAATTTAAAACGCGTTTTAAGCTAGTATATATAATTTTTGTACCATCTATATAAATAAGAATAAGTATATAAAAGCAAGTTCAAGAGATGTCGTATTTGATGTGGTAAGTTATAATTTGGGCCAGTTGATCCAACAATGTTATACCTTCTATTACTAGGACAACATTTTTAAATCACTTTTCTCCTTTGCCCTGTCTTATATTTTAAAATAAATTATTAAACACTCTCTCTTTCTCTCTCTACTATGAAAGAAAAATTTTAATAATAAAATATTAAATATAAAGTGAGAATAAGGCTCATTTTTTAAGTTGAATTTAGTTAAATATGTACTCTAACACATAAATTTTTATATTAAATATAAGATTTGAACTAATACACTATTTAGAAAATGAGTGTTTTGCTAAAATAATTAATGTATATCATTGTTGGCCAAAACTGTGTGGATTGTTGGGTACCCTATTTTTAGATATGGGAAGTGCAAGCCCAATTCTTGGTATGTGTGCGAGTTGGACGACGAATAAGAATAAGAGTGCTTGCCATATAAAAGGTGACCTCAATCAAACCCTAAGTAGTAACGAAGAAGATAAAATTTTTAACATTATTTCGGGGACTTTCATCATATGCTAAGTGTTATTTTGTATTTTTAAATATAAAATACTAATAAAATATTTGTACGTATCTGTGTTTTTTTTAATTATAATAACACTCTTGTGTTTTTACACATGTATATATATGGAATTTTTTTCTAATTTCAAAAAATTTATCTTAAGACATGTATGTGTTTTTACACATGTATAAACTTAAGACAGCTGATGTATATAATGAATGTTCATTTAGGTTTATATTGAATCCTAAAATTTCTGGGAACAATTTGTTATTTAATGCATTTTTCAAGACTTTTCATTTATTCATTTCCTTGGTGGGGATAAAAGAAGATTAGATTTATTCGTTTATCATACATTGGTTTTCTAGTTTTATTTTTGAATTCAAACTATTATTATTTCAAACTCTCTGAGCTATGAACTAAAAAACTTATATGTACTTGTTATTTTTTCTTAAAAAAATAAAATTTTTATTACAAAAATGTTTCAAAAGAATATTAAAAAGAACCATTTTTCCAAGTTTAATTAGAGAATATTTTCAATTACCGGCCTCAAGGTCAAGCGTTGCAGAATTCGTCATCATCGTCGGTGGGACAGTCGTTGAATTACTTGGAGGATTGCCTGCAAAAATATTAAAATTCATAGTCAATTTAATAAGAATTATGTATATAATATTCAAAATTTAAACTTATCCTATTATTTTGTTTAATTAATAATTTTTGATTTTACTTATAATTTATTGTTCAAATATACCTCAGAGATAATGGTTAAAATTCAAGTTATATGTATTTTTTGTAAAAGGATAATTAAAAATCATATTTTGGCAAATAAATGTAAAAAAAAAAAAAAATTCTAAAAAAAGAGTACTACTAAAAATATCATTTTAATAATTGAAGTTGATTTTGTTTGTATTATAGTTTGCATTGGTTGGATACGGTTGCATTTGTTAATAAAGTTAGGTTTTTACTTAAAAATTAAAAAATTAATTTTACAGATAAAAAATGTAAAACATATTTTAGTATTGTTCATAAAAATCTCACTAGGATATTATATTTTTGAAGATACCTCTATAATAATAATCCATATACTTATATAAACAATAAAATGGGGTATTTATCTGCCGACTCTCAGATCGTTTCATTTTATTTTTTAAATTTTCTCAATTTTTTGAATAAATAATTAGAGAAAATTTTAATTACTTTATATTCTCAAAAACTTTCCACTTAACTCAAATTATCACTTTATGATTTTTCTAAATTTTGTTTACCATATTATTATTATTTTCAACTTTATTTTCAAGTCAAAAGTTAATTACTTAATTTTCTCTTAAACTTTCTCATCAACTCAAATTACCATGTTATAATTTTCCTAAAATTTTTCTATTAGATTATTATTCGTCAAAACTTTCTTTTCAAGTCAAAGTTTTTATCTTAATACTTTCCTAAATTTGAAGTCCTAAAACACAGTTTAAAAAGGAAGTAAATAATCTTTATATATACATACGTGTAAATCGTTTGGCTTAAAAAAATCTATTGTATTTTTCATTATCACTTGTATTTCAAACTTTATTTTGCATGTTTTGATAATTTTGTCATTATTTGTTTTGTAAAACCTTTAAGTGTATGTTATTATTTAATTGATTTCATGATTTTAAAAATACTTGATTGATTTTATCATTTAAGTAATATATGTTTGTTACTTTCATTAGCACTTGTTTCAAACTTTACTTTGCATATTATAATAGTTTAGTCACTATTTATTTTCTTAAACTTCTAAATGTATGTTATTGTTTAATTAGTTTTATGATTTTAGAATGCTTGTTTAATTTTATGATTTTAGAACAACTTTTTGTCCCGGAAGAACGGAGGATTCTATGGATTAATTAGTTTTAAAGTTGATTAATTTTATGATTTAGAATGTAGCCTTTTGTAGAGGATGTTATGAATCACTTAGTTGTAGAGGTTCGTTTTATTATTGACGCTATTTGATTACAAACGGTATTTAATATTTAAATTTAAGTGATTTATGTTTGTTAATTTTATTAGCACTTGTATTTAAATTTTTTTTTGCATATTATGATAATTTTGTTAGTATTTGTTTTGTTAAGCCTTTAAGTGTATGTTATTGTTTGATTCGTTTATGATTTTAGAATGTTTGATTCATTTTATAATTTTAGAATGCAGCCTTTTTTTTTTGGGGGAAAAAGGAGGATGCTATGGATAAATCAGTTTGGATTTTAATGATTTTAGAACGTAGCCTTTTGTAGGGGAAGTATGGAGGATGCGGATCAGTTAATTTTAGAGGTATGTTTTATTATTGAGGCTATTTAAATTTTAAAATTATTTGATATTTAAATTTAAGTATTTTTTGTTATTTTATATTAAATATAGACAAAAATATATATTAAAAAGCCGTTGTATTGTTATGTTTAATTATTTTTTTAAAATATTACTATATTATCGCCGCAAATGCGGTTTATTGTCCTAGTTTTTTTTTTTTAATCTAAAACAAGCGTAAAAGCTGATCATGCAACAAGGGTAGAAATTTTTTTTATCAAAAGGTTAAGTTGATGCTGTAAGACACTCTTTAATACCTATCTCTCGGTGAGTTGCTAAAGAGTTGTCGGTATGACAAAATTTTATATACAAGTACAAAAGTATATATTATCAATATCTTTTAAATAAAAAATCATTAATAATATAAATATATGCTAATTATTGAAATTTGGTAGAATATTACAAAGTTGACATGAAATTGAAATAGAATAAAAAATTATTAAAAATGACGATTAGGAAAATTTTGACAAACTATATATTAGCAAGTCTTTAACAACCCTTAAGATGCTCTACCCTTCTAATCCACTTTTCATTTCAAAATGTTAATAATTATAATACCTTTTGTTTGAGAAAATTAAAAAGAAGATTATTATTTACCCTGTTGGGAATTCACCCTGGGGATCACGTAAGCCAGTGAATTTGGATCTACAGAAATGACTGTAAGACAATATCAAAATTCAGAATAAATTTATATTATAATATCCAAGTAAAAGTTAATGAAAAAATCGTCGAGCGAACTATGAGAGAGAGGAAGAAATATGAGACTAACGTGGATAAATGATTTTGTTAAAGAAACCTGGCGTCATTCCACTGCGAAAAGCATCTGTTTTTTTTTGCTAAAGCCTTCAAGGGCCCTCCTGATCCAATAGGATCTGGCATGCTTGCCAGTTGTGGGTAGTCCTTTATCAAAAACAAAGCAACATCTACAATAAAAAGAAGACAACATTAGTATTTGAAATGTCTTCATATATTTCTTTCTCAAAAATTAGATGAAATATAATTGTGGAGCAAAAATCTATGCAGAGCTAGTAGACATCTATGCTATGCACGACTTACCGTAGTGACCTGATTTGATACATATGTAAAGGTAGTTCATATTCGTTTCCAGTTGGGTCCTCCCAGCCGGGGCTCTGTGTATGGCGGGAAGTAAAATATTTAGAGTAGCCACGTCGTTTCTCCATAAAGCAAACCAGAGAGGTATATCGCCTTTATTATTTGGAACTGTGACAAGCTCAGGGTCTTTCCTACTCAGAAGATCTGCAGCCAAATTATTTCCTACCCGGGCAGCTATGTGAAGAGCAGTATCTCCTCTATGGTTTTTAGTACGCAAGAGGTCTAATCCACCTTGCCTGGCCAACATATCCACAATACTTTGTACGAAATCGTGGGAATTGTTGGTTCCCACAGAAATGTGTAATACTGTATCCCCCGAAGGTGAGAGCTTGACCCTTAATAATTCAGTATTGTTGAAAAGACCTCGTACGCAATTCCAGTCATTTTGTATGGCCGCCCGGTAGATTCTACTTTTATCTACACTGATGTCTTGTCCCAATAGACTATTCATTCGAAGTTTGGCTGGCGCCGGAGTTCGGTTTGTTAACCTTACTAGGTCCCCATGCGTTCTTGTTAGCTGCGCAGCCATCTCCGGCTTTCCTTCCACATTTGTAATATTCTCCATGCTGAAATTCTCATTATTTTGCCCGTCAATCACCTTCTCAATCATCGCCTTTGCTCTAACTCGATCTACCCTATATCTTAGGTCAAGGTTTGTTAATTCCTCAATCATCGCCCTTGTTGCATCTCGTTTTGACATCGTTGTTAGAGCAAGATTTATATTGCGTAGCTGCTCACGTATTGCTGCATCATGGTTTGCCATCTGTTTTTGGGCCAATATTAGGATAGTAGGAGTTGCTATGTTATAAGTTAGTTGATTGATATACTGATATTTATAGTATCTATCGTTTTATGATCTCGTGTTATGCAAACAGGTCAGTAATCATAAAGGTTAATTTTATTGTGCAATTGGGTTGTTGGCGAAAGTTTTTGTTCATACTAGGTAACTATACGCCTTACAGATCATTTTCTTTTTTAATTTAACTATATACTTCTACCAGGTAAAAGCACAGTGCATGATGATACCAGCATGCATACGTCAAAGTCTACTTGTTCAAATTGCTTTATGTATTCTTTATACTTAAATGAGGAGATAGGTTTAAGGTTTATTGGAAGAAGAAGAGAGAGATGCAGGAGAATTGCTTGTATGAAGTTCCACTATGGATCCAAATGAGATGTTTATAAGGTTTGGAAGATTTAGAACAAACCCAAGACTGTTCTAGTAGAAGTATTATAAAGTACAGTGAACTAGTAATTTAGAATATTATTTTTATACAGGTACTCCAACAATAAATTTTATCCACTCTCCCTATTATTATAATACTATTATACTACATGATAACTAGGGTGGGGATAATTTGTTTAAATTAATTAACAATAATACCATCAGAATATCTCATTTTATTTATATAACATAATTAAATAATAATATGGACATTATTATCTAATTTAAAAATAAAAATAAAGAACGTCAAATTAATATTTTATAAAATTTTATTATGTCTTGCAAGTCGTCATCTTATAATAAAAGAATTACAATCACAAATATAATAGATTATATTATTTTATTAAAAATATTATAAAATTGCGGTAGTGAG
>PHNY01174749.1:3286-20959 GCA_003724115.2 Anethum foeniculum | reverse complement strand
TATAACTATTATATTAAAGCTGAAAAATTGAAATTTTGTATTTTCTTTTCGATTTTCAATTATTCTATTCAATAAAATAATAAATAGATAATATCATAATTAATAATAACTAATTAATTACTCTTTTTAAACAAAATTTGTTAGATATTTTTAAAAAATAGAACCTATTTATTTATAAATATAACAACTTTTTGAAAATTATTTTAACGTTTTAAAAGCAACCCGTGCATGGCACGGGATATAAACTAGTATTATTAATGTATAATTGCTGTTTAAAAAATTTAGCGAAAATAATTAAATAAAACTATATTTACATACTACTTTGTTTATACTATGTAACGAGTTGGAATCTTTTGCATACTACTTTATTTTAATAAACAATAATAATATCGTCGTTCCGTCCAAAATTACCATTATATAAGTTTTCTTCGTATTATCACTATATAATACTTGATTAACGTAATTGAAAAATATTAGTTTCCTCCAATTTATCAATATATAATACTTGGTTATCGTAATCAGGAAATAAAATGAAATGAAATACAGAACAACAATTTCCTAAAAAAAAAGACTGCAAAATAGCAAAATTGCATTGTCAATAATAGCCCGGATTCTGAATAATATAGGACTGGATGTTAAAAAATATGTGTGTACATATATATTTTGGTGCTTCAATTCATGAATGGTGCACCACCAGGTTCTTGTTAAAAACTGTGAAACAATGGCGCATGTAATTCAAATGACACCATGTAATTGAGGAACACAAGGCCTTTACAATGAGAAAAGTGAATAAAACACTAATTAGGAAGCCGCTTTTACAATAATATAATTACTACTTCGATGGTGTGAGGATTTATAGTGTGTTTGAAATTTGAATAATGAGATTTCAATTCGAATAAATAAATCAAAAATAAATTTAATTCATAAATATAGAAATGTGTTTTTCTTCCTGACTTGAATTTTTGTAATCTAAAAGCTCCTTAATAATTAAATTTTAATATTAAATATAATAAAAAGTACAAAAGAAATTTGGTGAAAATTTAGTATACATGATTTTCGCTTAAATAATGAAATTTCAATTTCTCAAAATTTTAAAGAGACTTCTTGAAAAAAATTATAACTAAATTTCATAATACAGAGGATTTTCACAATTTAGACTCGTAAAACGAGAGGAAGGGATTGCTGGTCAAGACTCGAGAGCTTTGAAAAAAAAACACTATAAGACCCACCACTTATGTATTGCGGCGCCACGGCATCCACTGAGTTTTACAGTTTTACTTTTTGTTCCTTGAGATTTTTTAAATTATTATCTTTTGTTAAAAAAATTAGGAGTACCATTTTACAATTTACTACTTTTCAGTTTTCACCAGTTGCAGTACTCAACAAATCAATTGATTGCAACTCAACAAAGAACATGAGGCTTTATTGCTTTGGGACGAAGTCCCTAATGATTTTGGTAATTTTACAAGCCACGGAGTGACTTGTCTTTCTGGTCAAGTACATGTAGTGTGAGGTTGATAATGAACTCCTAACTACCAGCGTCCAGCTGATTCAACACAGCTTTAATGCCTTGCCTAGTCGCTTTTTACGGGAACGGTTCAGTTTTTTTTTTTTCCTAATTGATTACTCACACGCATATCAGAAGTCGAGTTTTTGACCTTCCGCAAAGGAACAGATTCTCAACCACTGCACCAACCTTTTGTTGGCTCGAACCGTTCAGTTCGGTTTGGCTGGATTTAATGAAATCCGATATCAAATTTAAACGAGAAAACGTGAAAAAATTTAAAGACGAAAGAGTGGAAAACAAACGAGATAGATGCAAAACTTCTTTACAACTTAAGAAATACCTACCTTTCATTGCAAAGATATAAAAACGTTTTCGCCCGATTTTTATAACAATTAGATGTTTTTGCTCAGCCTGATGTCTAAGTGTTGACCAATAGGCCATTTGTTAGTATTTTTTTTTTTTACTAATATGGCTTATAGCCTTACAAGTGAGTATTTCGGAAATATTTAATATTTTCGCGGTGAGCCAGAGTCGAACCCAGGACTGGGACGACAGAGGATAAACTCTTAATCACTTGGGCTATTCAAATGTGAAGAAATCTAAATAGGAAAGAGTGAAAAACAAACAACATACATGCAAAACTTCTTTAAAAGATTCTTTAAAGAGATTAGGTGGTGGAATAATGAGCATTGATTTCGAAATTGATGAGATTTAACTTTGGCTCAAGTGTGTGAATAAATTGGAAGTCGGAACAAAAATTATGAATAAATGCTAACGAAATAGCATGAGTCTCATTCTGTTCCTACCAAATTTAAGTCCCTCCATACCAAACGGAAAGTTCATTTGAATGTTAGCTGTTGCCAGAGGAGAAGGCCGAATCCACCACATCCAACCAGGGCCGGTCCTAAAATTAACGAGACCTTAGTCGAAATCAGTTTATGGGGCCCTAACATACATATACTATGCGATTTTGTATATATTTACTTAAGAAAGTTTGGAAATTTTGGGGCCCTGAGTGTAGGAGGCCTTAGGCGCATCCGCGCAAGTCTTACTCGCCTATAGTCGGGTCAGGACCACCCCTGCATCCAACTCTAATATCACCTTGACGATGACTTTGAGTTGGTAACTTGGAACTCGTACTTACCTGAACAATTCACAAGCACTTTAAAGAGCAAACAAAGTAATTTTCTGCTTGATTCAACTACTGTAACATTGAGTCATTGAGACAATTTGAACAAATCGAAATCTGATATATTATTGTTGCCCACATTTTAGATGCATTCACGTCACCATATTGCACCCGATTGCACGAGTACGTGTCACATTGAAAGATCTCTCATTTGTACATACTGTCTCAAGAACTTAAACTCCTTTGAAACTACTGACAGTGTCATCCTCCTATTCTATCATGAGTCCTGAATCTCATCCTTATCTTTGTAAAGGCACCAACAGCATCATTGACTTCTAGTAGCCACTAGCCCGTAAATTTGTATTCCAACGAAACAATAGAATTATCAGCCTGCTAGCTACATTCAAGCATTTATACCCATTACACGACACAAGCTTTACATTCCTTAACTACCACATAAATTGTTCCTGTCAGATCCCATATTCCTCGACAATGCAGCAATTATATGCCTGAAAGTCGTCGCATTTGGAGAAATACTGAGCTTCAACATACTATCTTGAAACTCCATCAACTTTGGAATGTCACCATCCTCACAGAGGACCTTTGAAAACACATTGTAACATTCCGTGCCAAAAATGTGAAATTAAACAGCGAAGAAGCTCAACAACAATTCCATAAATATTTCTTTCCCCACAAAACCCATTAATTAAAGCTCCTAAAATTTCCACATCAGGTCAGAAACTAGATTCAATCATCTCTTTCATCAAGAATTCACCTTCTATGTAACTGGTTGATCTACACAAGCAACAAATGATAGCTCTATATGTGACTAAAGAGGGGTTTAAACCTTTATAAACCATATCAGCTTTTAGAGCCAATGCCTCCTCGACATAATCACACTTACAAAGACAATTTATGTTCTTGCTGAATGTTTTCTCCATTCTCACATATCTATAGACATTTGTTCCAAAAGATTCTTTGCAGTCATTACCCTATTATCTTTCACATAGCAACAATTAGGTAACTGTATATATCTTTAGGAACTGGAACATTAAATCTTTGAAGCTCCACAAGCAAATCTGATGCTGAAAGCAACCTTTCCTGCGTTAAAACCCTTGACAAGTATCCAACAGCAAAGATTATCAGTCACGACCCCATTGCAAATCATGTCACGCGACAAAGTACTAGCCTCTTGCATCATTTCCACTTTTCAATAACCACATATTAGAGTGTTATCAGACTCAAACCCCTGATAGAGCCCTTCTTATATCATGAGGTAAAAGATCTTATGAACCTCTCTCATGTTCATATTCTTGCAGTAACCCCTTATCAAAGCAGTATATGTAACTAAATCTGGCAGCAGACCTCTCTAATATACAATATTAATAAATGTATGCATATTTTACGCATGGTCCCCGAGAAAACCAAAATTCATAATGGTTCCCCAGAGTTTTTATTCATTATTTTCTTATACAGTGACAAGTTATCTTATCAATTGATCATCTATGGAGTATTCTGTAGATTGTCCATGGACCATCTACTTGAGGAATATTATGAATGGAGGATCTATGTTAGGGATAATGCCAGAGATTTAGAATAGTATTGACACCCCGTCCTATCAACATGGACACGAGAAACACATTATGTTCTCTTATTTGTCAGCGACCATTGACACCCCTATCAACATTGTCATGAGAGACATGCATGTTCTTGTCTTATTAGTGAAAAACCATAGAATGTAGATAACAAATCACTTGTAGCCAGAGTGATATGTACTGATTTAAGTTTGGCTATAAAAGGAATTCAATCTCATTCCACTTCGCAAGCTTATCCATACATCAAATTAGCTACAAACACTTTAAGAAAACATGGGAGACATAAGAATTAGAGAGGTTTTAGGAGGCACGACCTCCACCTGGAAGCCTACAGGAATGGATCAGGAACCTGGTTGGAGTTATCAACTCCAGATCAAGTGGAGCATGTTATACAAGGTTCAGAATTTTTAAGGTTAATGGATGTTATGTTGGCTCCCATGGCATAGAGGCTGCAGCTGGAAGAGGTCTCTGTGACTCGGCAGAGATGATCTCTGTGACGCTGTAAACAATCTTGCTGCTTCTAATAACCGAGAAGAAAGTACCAGATCACTTATCATCCTCATTCAAATGACTGCCGAATCTATAAGATTTGATGAGGTCCTGTATTTTGTCCTTGTCAACTATGTTGAGGGTCGAGGTAATGTACCTGGTTCTTTACTCATAAAACTAGAGAACAGTTGGGGACTTCTAACTCACTCTAACTCTTTGTTGCGCTGTGATGGTCATAATAATTCTAACATCTCCATTTTCCCTATTAATTATACCAGAGATATGATCTCCTGGTTCTTCTCGTGTGCTCATTACCACAAATCTCCTCGCTCGTGGTATAGATGTCCAACAAGTATCACTCGTGATTAACTATGATCTAAACACTCAGCCAGAGAAGTTATAAATGTAATATCAAGAAATAATTAGAATGTAATAGCTGTATTGTAACTTATATCTCATAAGCTAGTATATAAAAGAAGATATGATCAGGATGCATACTTGTCAAACATTAAAACATTAAGAAAAATGTTTAGTGGCTCCGTTGGAGCAAACATAAAAAATTATAGTGTATTTTAGCCAAATTAAAAATACGTGTCGTAAGCACATGCATCCGTTTTGTAAAGTAGCAGCATGATAAAGATACAATACATCATAAGGTGGACATAAAGAGAACGGATCCTAAACCTCTTGAACAGAGGCCAGCCCAACCGAGATGAACGAGGGGAGTATCTTAACACTACATCATTCCAGCTCATACCCTCAATCATGTCCTTCACCAGGTATGAAGCCTCTTCTATGCTCACTCGAATCCGTGCTTTACTATCCCTCTCCCGAATTGTCACCGAGGCTGTTGAATCTACTGTTATGGCCAAGGGGACACCTTGTTCATCTGTTCTGGCATATTTCTTACCTATTGATCTACCTGCAACATAAAATGTGCAAGTGTCTATACTGCATTTTACTATATTGTATAAAATTCTTTCTGTTCATTTTTCAACTGTTTAGTATTAAGATATCACCAAGATGAGTTTATACTTTATACTATTCAATTGCTGTCAATCAAGAATGGGCATGTTACAGGAAGTTCATACCTGTCATATCAAGTATATGTGATATGCCAGCAGCAGTCAATGTCTCGGCAATGCATTTAGCAACTTCCTCAAATTGTTGTTTCTGAACCAAAGTGAAAACAGTGCACTTTATAGGTGCCACCAGTGGTGGAAAACGAAAAACGTTCATCAACTGTTTGTCCCCGTCGTCACTTGGTCTTGTATACGAAGAGTGGTCATACAAACAGTATATTATCCTTCCAATACCGAAGGATGGTTCAATAACTGAAGGCGTGAAGACCCTATGGTGTTCTTTTATCTTTTTCTTGGAGATTGTCAACATGTTCGCCTTTATAGTGACATGTTCATCCTGGAGATTGTCAACATTTTCACCCTGGTTGAGAGTGCAAACACGGAAGTCCACCTCTCCTTTCGACTCCAAAGCTGCTTTCATTTCCATGGCTTCTTTTTCACCCATGGCCTATACACAGAATTTAGTATGTATATATCAGTCTTTCACAGAAAACAAAAACATAACTCTTTATTTGTCCACAACTTTGGGTTACAATTCTACACATAGCTGGAGATTTAATATTTCTACCAAAGAATGTGACAAATGTCTTCTTCAACGTGTTCTCTCTTTAATTAATATAGAATTTTATCCTGCAGTTTACCAAAATATATCGCGGGAGAAATTAAAAATGTACTTAAACAACTATAAACTTGTTGGCCTACCTCCAGTGCTTCAAGTACCAACTCCTGCTTCTCCTTAAATGCAGGGCCGAACTCCTTCTTTAACTGGAGTTACAACAAGTTTCTGGAAAAACATATCATAGGATAAAGAACACTGTTATACTCATGTAATGCACAATTTATAATTTTTATAGGAGAGGAAGGAGACAAGGGAGATAAGGAAAGGACGAAGGAAATAGACCTCCATTTCTTTAGGTTTTGCAAGTGTTTCACGAGACACAAGAGGCACATGACATTTAGCCTGCAAAAGAATGGTGCTTCTGCTGATTAAACAGCCTAGAAATTGCAATATGTGTACAATATAAATTAAAGCACCAAGTTAAAATTACTACGAAACAGAATATTTTCTTCTCTGTTTTTTTTCTTATAAATACCTCATACATAACTATTAATGACATTTTTCTTTACCACTGCATTAAGATAATACAGATTAACATTATAGATTATAACCACATAAATTCCCTCTGAACTTTGAAAAAACTCACCGAGTGGGCACACAAATCATATGCAGATCTATCAGCGATACCAACACACTCAATCCAGCCATAAGAACATTCAATCTCACATCCCAACAATCTACAGCGTAGTGTGCCATCTCTTTTTTCCGATGCTGTCGGAAACGTAACCGGTCTTTATCGATACCCAAGTGAGTCAGGAACAGATATACTCTACCTATAAAGTAGCCTAATGTTTCACTGTTGATGATTCCCTGAGGAACAGATACAAATATTTAAAAATATTTTGAGACACACGTAATCACCCAACACACATAAACCAAATCAGATCTGTCAGACCTACCTGATCAACCGCTTCACCTAGAACTATTCTCCTTGCAGATTGTTGAGACATTTGGTCTTCCCTCGGAAACATCAAGAACTCCAAGCTTGCAACTTCAGGATATTTTGGGTGAGACTTATCTTCAGGGTCAACAAAATGTTCAATCTCAGCCAGTGTGAACTCACGAACCCTTAGAAGACCTTGGCAAGGTGATATCTGCAAATGTAAAATTCATTCGAATCAAGAAATAGTCAGCTCTTATTGAAAAAAATAATAAAAAATTACAGACAGTATACTATAAGATGGCCCGTAAAAAGACTTTGGGGCTAATGTTCGATTTGAAACCTTTGCGCAAGAACTGAACTCGAGAAGTCAAATTAATAATACTGTGTGTTACAACACTGGCAATAAAAAAGAACACCATCTATCCAAGTGCTTCCCACAATAAGAATCTCCCCAGGATATATTTTAACTTAAAAAGCAGAGAATTTTTTTGTTCAGACAAGTGCTTTCTACTTGTTATTACCTCATTCCTAAAAGCTTTACCAATTTGAGCAACAGCAAATGGGAGCTTGTTCTGATTGTGACGGTATAGGTCGTTGAAGTTAACAAAAATACCTTGAGCAGTTTCTGGTTGCAGGTACCTGCAGCAAGTTATCAAAGAGATTTAAGCAATAGAAAGACCTAGAGAACAAATAAATTCCTTAACAAAAAATATATATAAGCTCCGAATATGTGTGTGTACTGGCGTGCATATGTATCAGAATGATATCCCTACCCACGAGCCTGACCAGATGGACCAACTGAAGTCTGAAACAATAAGTTAAAAGGATAGGGATCAGAGAGTGGATTGCTTGTATCTGGAGCAGTAATCCCATATTCCTTAATCTTTGCACCAATTTGTTCGGGTGAAAGATCATCCAATTTAGCAATAACATGTCTGAACTCTGCTTCCTTCTCAGAAGTGAGGTTAGCATCATTTTCGAGCTTGTCTTCAATATGATCCTTGAGCAAATGATCAGTACGGTGACACTTACCAGTCTTATCACCATTCTCATATAACTCATCCACCATCAGGTCTGTGAACTTCTCAACATGACCACTCGCCTTTAACACGACCTCTGGTGTCAAGCACGGACAATCTACTTCAAACATTTTCTCTTTGAGAACAAAATACTGAAAAATAACATCAGACACAAAAGATATTAGGCCATTTGTATATGGAGAAAACCAGTCACATGGAAGCGTATATTGATACTACAAGATTAAATATTTTGAACAGAATTATAACGACAACAATAACACAAGCAGTGACGGAGACAGGATTTTGGTTCAGGGGAGCCAAAATTCGCCCTGAACCAAAGTCTGCGATCAGTAAAAAAATCTCATATACATTTGATTATAGGTTTTTTGACTGATTGTCTTCAACCTTTCATATTTGATACGCACATAAATATGATCATAATTTATCAAACAGCACATACATAATCAAAGAAGAGTATTTGCAAAAGAGTGTATGAAACATGCTACTGATTTAAGGAAAAATCTCATAAAAAGATAACTTATTAATTACGAAAAAAAGGATCTGAACAGATGCAACTGCATTTGTTTATGGTAATGAACTCTAAAGAATAAACAATGTATGACCTCAGTTGCAACTTTAGATTCCTGGTTTATTATTATGAATTGCTTACTGATTTTTTTCAAAAACACACATTTATGATATGGCGCATACTCCCTCTCAGTCTTTATTTAGTATTTAGGACCACCTATTTCTTTTGTTTAATACGAAGTATACTACCATCATTACAAAAGAGAAAAAAAAGAAAAAAAAAAAAAAGGACAACAAACTGAATCAGCTAAGCTTATAAAATCAAGGCAAATGATCCACAAACAGCATATTTACTACGGTTTTTCTACTATGTGCCCAAGAGCACACAATAAGCGCGGAAATTTATAAATTTGAGCTATTTAAGAAAAGGTTCCAATCAAAACAAGTTAAACTTATAAATTTCGGCGCTTATTGTGCACCCTTGTGCACCCTTGTGCACATAGTAGAAAATTCGATTTACTATTAGTTTAAGTGTGTCAAGAAAAATTAACCTAACCTAACCTGTCTTGTCAGGTTAAACACCCGAGGCGAGTATGCTGTGCATACCCATGCCACGGACCGAAAGCATAAAATCAATCCTATAGTTGGGTATTTGAGCTAAATCATTAATAGGGTACAGACCTTACGCCACTCTTCAATGACATTACAGTTGAGAAGGCAGCCGTTAGGCCGGTAATCATAAAGACCAGCAACGCCTCCGTGTATCTCGAATGATGGTTTAAAAAACTCATGATGTTGAAGAGTCTTCACCATTGCATGATGTAACGCTTTTGGATTCTGTGCATGTGGTGCCACCTCAGTACCTGTCAGAAACAACGCTTACGTATCAAATTAATAAGACAGACATGTACCCTAGGCCATTTTATAGTGTCCGCGCGCAAATCTTATGGGCCTATGGCCAAAGTATTCTTGGGAAACAAGTAACATTATATACTAGTAATTCTCAGGCGCTAGAATTATGATTTCCTTTCTTACTTTTTCTAATAGAGGAAATACAAAACTTACTCTAACATATTTGAAATAGAAAAACAATTGTACAAGTAGAATTCGAATTTATAAAGAATATCATTTAAAATATAAAAAATCTATCCTTATATAAAATGTTTGTTTGTTTATATAATCTAACAATATTATTAAACTTTCTTCTTTTTTTTTTTTGCTTTCTTTTTACTTGGTGAATTTTTGGTATAATAAAGACAAGATATCTCCAACTAAGGAATATCACTGAACAGTAACCGCAACTTTTGCAACAAACATGAGCTCTGAAAGGTACGGAGATTTAAAGCAACTCCAAGAGATTAGCTATTTGTCATCTAACTTATAATTTAAGGAATGAGAGAAAATTGAGCTCCAATAGTATCCTAGTGGTTCCTTATTCCACTAAGATCCTTCATCCATTACTTATAAATAGATAATTACCCCCTTCTTCTAAACATGCCCTAACTTTTATTTTTATAATAAAATAATAAAGCACTCGGAACACTGTTGGAGTTCAGATTGCTTATCTATACTCTAAATTACAAAGATCTAATATTTTATTTTAAATATAAGGAATGAACTAAGATTCTATTGGAGTTGCTCTTATATTTTAGCAGTGCCACGCATGGTCGATCATCATTACCTAATGAGATATAACTGCAGAATATGGTGTGTTCGAACAGGCAGCAGGACCTCTTTTAATGTCGTAACATTCATCAATCATCGGACATATTGTTGCGGACTTTTAAGATGCATTCTATCACTATATTGCATCCAATTGCACAAGTAGGTGTCACATTGAAAGATTTCTCTTTTTTACATACAATAGAATTATCACCCTTCTAGCTACATTCAAGCATTTTCGACACCCATCAAATTACACAGGCTTATACATTTCTTAATCAGCACATACACTGTTCGTGTTAGATCCCATATTCCTCGACAATGCATCTATCATATGCCTGAAAGTCGTCGCATTTGGAGAAATGCCAAGCTTAACCATACTATCTTGAAAGGCCATCAACTTTGCAACGTCACCATCCTCACAAAGAACCTTTAGAAGCATATTGTAACTTTCCGTGTCAAATATATGAAATTCTACAGCAAAGAAGCTCAACAACAATTCCGCTTTATAAACATTTCTTTCCGCACAAAACCCATTAACTAAAGCTCTTAAAATTTCCACATCAGGCAAGAAACCAGATTCAATCATCTCCCTCGTCAAGGATTCACCTTCTGCATTTCTAGTTGATCTACACAAGCAACAAATGATAGCTCTATATGTGACTAAGGAGGGTTTTAAACCTTTATAAACCATATCAGATTTTAGAGTCAATGCCTCCTCAGCATAATCACGCTTACAAAGACAATTTATGATCTCATTGAATATTTTCTCGGTTGTCTCATGGCTAACTTTACACATTCGTTCCAAAAGATTCTTTGCAGCTAATGCCCTATTATCTTTACACAGAGCAAAGATTAAGTAATTGTATATATCTTTAGGAATTGGAACATTAAATCTTTGAAGTTCCACAAGCAAATTTAATGCTGAAAGCAACCTGTCCTGCTTTTCATAACCTTTGACAAGTATCCAACAGCAAAAATTATCAGGCAGAATACCATTGCCAATCATATCACGCAACAAAGTTCTAGCCTCATGCATCATTCCTTCTTTGCAATAACCACATATAAGAGTGTTATAAGACATAACATCCGGACAAAGCCCTTCCTGAATCATGCGGTGAAAGAGCTTATGAGCCTCCCTCATGTTCATGTCCTTGCAGTAACCATTCATCAAAGCAGTATACGTAACCAAGTCTGGCAGCACGCCTCTTCTATACATAATATCAAATAAATATATTGCATCCTTTAATCTCCGCTTCTTGCAATAACTATCAATCAATATATTATAAGTCACAACATCGGGAATAAATCCTTCTTCTTCCATCTCATCCAAGAACTTATTCACCTTATCAACATCCTCACCTTTACACAACACATGAGTCAATATATTAAACGTAAAACAATTCGCACGAACTCCAATCTTCCCCATCTCTTCAAACAAATACCAACATTTATCAACATAATCAAACTTCGAAAGCCCATTCAAAAGACAATTAAACGTAACAACACTCGGAACAAGTCCAAACCTCACCATCTTCCTAAAAACACTAAAACCTTCTCTAACCATACCCTTCTTAACATAAGCCTTAACCAGCATTTCGAAAACAACAGGTTCCCAACTACACTCATCAGTACACAAGATCAAAACTTTAAAAACATCCGAACCACCCGAAACACTTCTACTCAATTCTATCACTTCTAACAACAATGCCATTGCTTTCGAAAAGTTCTTAGACCAAGCTAATATATGAACAAGTACACAAAAATTATGAACATTAGGACTAATACAAAGATCATTTCTTACCCAATTGAAGAAACACAAAGCTGTATCTGAATCAGATTGGCATCTCAACAGAACCCTTGAAATTTCTTGAGTACCCAGATGAGAAATTACCCCTTTTAAGTCTTTTTCAAGAACTGAAAAATTGGGTCTTTTTTTACCATTTTTAAAATTTGAGCAAATAATGTTAACTATGTTATTGGGATTTTGGGTATGTGGTAAAAAAGTGTATAATGAAGTTGAAAGTGAAGTGGGTTCAGAATCAGAAATGTTGGCTAGTGATGATGTTGAAAATCTTGATCTTGAAATGTGGTAAAAATTGGAACTTTGGGGTAAAAAGTATGAAATTTGAAGGGATTTTAGGGTGGTTTTTTTGAGAAAAGAATTGGGTGGTTTTAGATACATGTTTTGTGTGTATAGGTAGAAGAGTGAGGAAAGATTGTATTGTACAGATGAATTGGTTGAGAAAAAGAGAAGCAAATTTTAGCTGATGTTTCTGAGGAAGAAGAAGAGAGTATTTGTTTGGGCTTTCAATGCCTTTTTCCAGAAAGAAATAGTGGATTTGGCCCAAATTTGTTTGGGCCCTACTAGGAACCGGCCCATAATTCGTTTTCTTTTTGGGCTATATAACGACCCATAATTCTGTAGATTCATCTCATCTATCACAAGATGTTTGGTCGGTTTTTTAGAAATCCTAGAAAAAATTTTGTAAATAAATTTATGTGAAGTAGGCATAATGTTATTATATCCGCATTTAAATAATTTATCTAACCGTTAAAATTTTTTACTGCCGAAGAGTTTCAAAATATATATTCTCAAAAAGTAAAACTTCAAATTTATTTGATATGATTTAGATTATAACGATGAGCTTCATCTCCTTTCATATTTATTTATTATTCAACTTACGTTTACGTTTTTAGACTAATTAAATTTGGTGTGAACTCTATCTTGTCTTTCATTTTTTTTAGAAAATTTGTTATGAACACAAAGTTGACATGCATGCACATTTTTGACAAATACATCTCCAAGTGTATGTGCAAGTTTATGCTTATGCGCATGTTGACGTGGACAATTTGACAAATTTAGAATTGGGTTTGGCTAAGTTAAGCAGCAGTATTTATTAATGTTAGTTATTAGTTGGGAGCACAAATGATTTATAATGATTTCATTTTTTCTCGTCATCAAGTTGTAAAAAAAAAAAATTTGAAAAAATTATTATTTTTAAAATTGTGAATATCCTATTATATATATATATTATAATACCTGAGTCTACCACACTACTCAGTTAACCAATCAGAAAATATGAATTATTTTAGAACCAATTAGAATTAACGATTTATTTTTAGACCAATTATGATAAGGCTAATTTATTTCCTACTTTTCTATTTTTTAACCGTAATTAGAGGAGTTAACCATCCTATAGTTAACTAAAATTATGGTAAGAAGCTACTTATATATTGAACTTATATACCAGACACGTTACTCGTCATGTCCTTTTAATTATGTTATCAATATTCGGTAACCATAATATACTAACTATAAAAATAAAATCTATAACCATAGAATATCATATTACCATTTTTATTAATAACTTTTGATATTTTTGAGTAGACTAAAACTCTGTAATTAGCTTAGCCGATTAAAATAAAATCCTATATTATAATACCCGAGTTTACACAGGTATGCAGTTAATCAATCAAAAATTGAGAAATATTTTAGAGTCAATCAAAATTCAGTATTTAAATTCTGACCAATCCTTATCTTTTTTTATAATACTTGAGTAAACCACACCATTGAGTTAACCAGTCACTTATTTTTTCATTCAGTTTTAACCAATAGGAGACCATGTCTTAAAAAACCCAATCAGGTTACAAATCTTTTATTTCCATACATATTCTTCATACCTTATAATATCTGAGTCTAACTAGGTATGCAGTTAACCAATCAGAAAATTAAAAAATAATTTTAGACTAATAAAATAGAACTCATAAATTTTAGACTAATCATATTATATTAAAATTTTCCTTACTTATCATTCTCATCCAATCACACTAACCATAATTAGTTAATAATTCTAATTTAAATATAGTAATTATTTAATTTAACATATCCTATCATATCCTATCATATCCTATCATATATTATAATACGCGAGTCTACCCAAGTATAGTTAGAACTCAGTTAACCAATCACAAAATTATGAATTATTTTAGGATCAATCAGAAATCACTCCTATATTTTAGACTAATCACATTTAACAAAGATTTTCCTTATTTAACATTATCATCATACTATACTAACCACGATTAGTTGATAATTCTAATTCTAATTTGGATACAACCTAAATTTTAGACTTATAACAAAGATTTTCCTTATTTAAAATTTTCATCCTAATATACTAACCACAGTTAGTTAATAATTCTAATTCTAATTTGGATGTTGTAATTACTTGATTTAATATATTAATATATTATACACTTTTTATGTCAGGAAAATCATTTATTATAATACCTGAGTTTATGAATTATTTAAAACCAATCAGAAATCACTCCTAAATTTTTGACTAATCACATTATAACAAAAAGATTTTTCTTATTTAAAATTCTCATCCTATCATACTAACCACGGTTAGTTAATAATTCTAATTCTAATTTGGATAAAGTAATTACTTGATTTAACATATTTATATATTATTTAATTTTACGTTAATAAATATTTATAATAAATTGCTATTAAAAATTAAAATAAATTATAATTATATATTATGAAATAATTTTATGCATATTTACAAAGCAAACACAATTTTAATTTAAAATCAATTTGGATAATATTATCATACTTTATTATAATACTAAGTTTATCATCACATCCAGTTAAATAATCAAAAAAATTAGTTGTTTTAGAACCAATCAAAAATTATTCCTAAATTTTTATAACAATCAAATGTTCTCCCTCACTTTTCTTATATTGTGTTTTAACCCAAATGTTAACCACACACATGTTAAGTAATTTTATACCATTTATTATTCACTCTATATTGAAAAATATTAAAACAAATAATTAATGTACTAACGGCGTTTAGTTAGTTTCACTGAGTAAATTAACTACCATACAAGCTGCAATGCGCCTCATTACCTCTTTTTACATCGAAATTATAGTCCCCCACCTTTTTTTTAATGTTTTCAAAAATATAAAATAATAATAAACTATCATTGCATTAAAATAATTATAATATATATATATATAATTTATTCTTAAATAGTTTTATAAAATTGAAGTTTATTTTTGTGAAACTAATAAAAATATACAAATATATGTCATGGGGTAATTTTTATAAATATTTACTCACCAACGAATTTAGTATATATTACAAACTGATTTTTATTAATAATTACTAATCAGTAACTCATCTAAATTTAAAGTCAATTACAAGAGTAATCATTACCATATATCAGTTAACGAATTAGAAATAATTAAAACCAATCAGAGGCCAACTCTAAATTTTAGACCAATCAAATTGGACATGCAACTACCAATCTTTTAACCATATTATAGAGTTTTCACGAACGTCAAAAACTTATAGAGGTGGTGTATTAAACGCAGATAGATAACGTTACCGTCAATATTCATAAAGTTATTTCACATGATAACTATTCGCCGAAAATTATATATCCGCAGAAAATTACTATGAATAAACAGTTATAACAATAGATTGTCAAGAACCACGACTCTTTGTCCTTAAACATATTTATCAATTATTTCAAGATCAATCATAATCACTCCTTAATTTTATGTCAATCATTATGTCTTTTTTATCCTATTATTAAAAATTAAAAACACATATATAGTGATATAAATACATATTAATACATACTTGGTTTGACTTCCGTATACAATATTTCATTTTAACAAGTTAGACAAATAGAAAAAAAAAAGTGATATTCATCTTTAAGCGCCCTATATAATAGGTGAAAGAAAATTAAAAATTTAATTAGGTAATATGTGTTTTTGATTGAGTTAATATATTAAAAAATTATTTATATTATAATAATAAAATATTTTAATTTAATTATTTTCCCTTTTATATATCAATATATTACATTATCTTAAATGCATGTTTAAATTATTTTTAGATAGATTTTAAAAAAACAATGATAGTTAAAAAGAACAGAAACTAGATCAAATCATTTAAAATATTAAAATTAATCTAATAGCTATTACATTGTAACATTTTACGTACAAATAATATTTTTAAATAGTATAGTAATTGACAGTGAAAATAATGTAGCATAAACTCTGTAATAATGATCGTTCACGAATAATCCAATCGTACACATTCACTTATATCAAATATTATATAACAAGATTTAAAATATATATTATTTTGACAATATTAGACATATGATCTGAGTTTTATACCATTGCAAAAATTTAATGAATTGACCATTAGTCAAAAATATTATAAATTAATTAATATTGTCAGGATTCAACACATGTACCCAACTAAAAAATATGATATAAAGATTAATTACAAATCCGGACGCTGAACAATCGGTTGGACGTGTGAATTAACATCTTACATCGAGTGAAAATTATCCAATTTTTTATTGAGTAGTGGTAGTAGATTATGTCGTGTAAGGAAATTTCAGATTATATTTCATTATTTTTTTTATCAATAACTTTACCTATTCTTTTTTAATTTGGATATTTTTCTTTTATAGTAACCTAAATATTTATTTGATTTTAAAATTTAAATTTAAGTGTGCAAATTTAATATTTACTATTTTGATATCGAAATAACATATGGGTTGGCTCTGCATAATACTTCAAATATATGATAAATGAATGACTAACACGATCAATAAATATAAAAATATATAATATTGTTTTATTAATTTTTTCTTTCTAAAATTTATGTTTAAATTTAAGTATAATACTATTAAAATATTAATATAAATGACGATACACGTAAAGGTTTTTTTTACTTATTTTTGAAATATATATTGCCCATATTATCTTTTGGCGATCATTGTGTATCTGAGTGAAAGATCACTCATTTTCCTTTTCAAATATTCCAATATGTATAATTTAGAAATCATGCAATCATAGTGACGTGCACACACTTGGATACACGAATACTGTACATACATGCTGAGAGTACGTGTCCTCACATATCTTGCATGCCACGAACAGGCATTCACTAGCTACGGGAGCTCTTCCACGCATCCGGAGAAGGGTGTGGCCCATTCATATTGTATAGCACATTAAAAGCAATAGTGAACATGTATGCAATGCAAGGAAGTGACCAACATACATGCATCTGCCAACAACAATATGCTCAGTTTTAACGAGATGTATACCGGATATTATGTGCTAACCA
>PHNY01174712.1:4543-19069 GCA_003724115.2 Anethum foeniculum | reverse complement strand
AAAACAACACCGGAGGGGGGTTTGAGCCCCGCGGCGCCTCCGGTGTGAGAATAAGAGATGGTTTTTGGAAGGTAAAAGACTGGAAATGAGAGAGATCTAAATATGGAGGGTGAGTGTGTGTGTGTATAATATAGTGATGAGTAAAAAGTGACCAACCCCTCAACCCTTCATCCTAGGACTATATATAGGCCCAGGATTAGGGTTTTGGAAAATGTACCTGTGATCCTAGCCATACATTACCAGATGAGGAGGACGCCTGGTGCTCACGGATGCTTTACATGTGTCCAGGTGAAAATTGTGGGAGAGTGTGTCATGAATGTTCTGGCGTGTGCCTTTATCGTGCTCATCATTTGCAATCATTAGCTGTCACCATCAATGGTGGTCCCCAGCCATGACTCGTGCTCCACCTGTTCCTGTGTCATTCTAGCCATGATTATTTTATGGGCTGGGCCCAAACAAACCGGGGCTAAAATGGACCCAAATGAATCGGGGCTAAAAACAGTGCTGAATTGGATTTAACCTTGGCCCAAAACAATCAGATTATTTATATCCTATCAAATAACACTATGAAAAGTGAAAAGTACTGACCTACTTACCGCTTTCCTAATATAAGCCGTGAGTTTGTACATTAAATTAGAGAGTCCACTTATAAATTTTCTAAACATACACTTTATACAATAAGTGAGAGAGTCCACTTATAGATTTCTTAAACATACACTTTGTATTAACCTTAAAATAAAAATATATGTTATATTTTATTTCGTATTATTTTTAACTTGTTTCCTCCTACCACCCCACCAAACTAAAAACCAATCTAATACAATTATTATGCTATTATGAGAAGCCTGCAGGGTTATAATTCCTACGATCAAGATTTGCTGAATTACGTACTGTCGAATAATGAATTGATTTCAGTTCGAACTCAAAATGTATTTGTGAGCTACGTTTTATGAGTAACGACATGAGCTAAATGGACATGACATGAAATATTGGGACAAAGACATGAATGATATGAATAAGATAGACGCCAGGAGATAATAGAATGGTACAAGTATAACAATTAGATAATCAAAACATTCTTTCCAAGTATGAGATCATTTAGGAGCATGTTAAAACTACCCTAGAAATTATGTATAGAAACTATGTATCATCAAATTTGATGATAAAACTACCCTCAAAATTATGTATAAAAAGATAAAATTATTTTTATACAAAAATTTTGAAAATAGAACTTAAGAATTGAGTAAATAGAGTCGTCCAATATTAATGGTCCTTGAAAGATACGAATATTTGGGCAACTGGTTTGGGCTGTTTGTTTTACATTTAAAACCCCATACAACATTGAGTTGTAGAAAATATAGGAGGATCTTAAGCTGAAATTTTTTGAAAGCTTGTGATCGATGATATAGACATACATTAAAGTAACAGAGCGTTTGCCTACTTGAAACCAAGTTAATGCTTCCAAGACATCCAACTTTTATAAGGCACTTAAAGCAACCAACCAACCACGCCATGAAATCAGCATGCTTATGAAATGATGCAGGCCATCCCAATGTACCAAAATAAAGCAGCCAAATACAAGAATGATTTCAGAAAACGAAAAGCGTAGACTTGAATCCCATGAAAACACCAAATTCATGGAGAAGCATCTCTAGCATGTGTTCATAGTGTTCGGTATCCATTGGCTCGGTAATAATTTTTGTTCCTATAATAATATGTCCGCCTTGGCAGGCATGCCTTAGTTTAATAGTATCTAAACACTTGACTGTCGTTGCACAAAATTTCAGGATAATGATTACAGTAAGAACCATAAGCAGGCTTGAATTCGTTTATGGAACAAGTAAACCTACTAGTACTAATTCATGAGAGCACACACCAGCGTGATACTGAACAGTGCAAGTTAAGAAAACTTTCGACAGGGCAGTGCCATAACGAACCCCGGAAGCGATGAAGTAGAGACCTTGAATAAGATGGTTAGCCAAAGCCATCTGTTCTACGGGTCCAATCATGTTGCTAATAGCAATGCTCGAGTTCTTCATAGTGCTATGAAGGAATTTTAATGTTGCCTGTATATGTATAAAACCGAAGTACATATATAAGCCTAAACAATTAATTACACATGCATGCACGCAGGCTTTTTAGTACAATGTACTATGTACATACCTCAGGACCTAAAAGTTTGCGGGAAAAATCCAAAAGTTGAGCATTCAGAAAAACAGCATAGTTGTTCTTGAGTCGTTTGACAGTTCGGTGTGTTTGAAAATGAAATCCAGAGGATCATGTGAGTCGGTCAATTTGGGCATTGGCAAATGTAGAAATGCAAACTGGTTACCCCATGGCATCTTAGCCTTCGGTTTAAGACCATCACCAACAAACTCTTTATGATGGCTCAAATTTGTTTTTTTCCCTCCAAGAGACTCCTAGTGGCTTTACGTCACTCAAAATTCTCCTCTCACTCCTCAATTTTAAGAGCTACTAGTCACTCTTAACTAATATTTTATAATAAATGTATAAGAAAACATTCTCTCTCCACCCATTTTCTTTGTACTTTAATGGATATAACTTAGTTTTAATAATATAAAATAAAATAAGGAGTGAATATAAGAAGTATTATTGGAGATGAAGCCATATTAAATCACTAAGAGTCAATATTTTATATTATATTTAAGAGTGACTTAATAGTACGTTGGAGATGCTCTAAACATCTCGCTAACTGACTTGTAGCCATCTATCCCCCTGGTGTTAAGCAGCGATGTATAGCCAAAATTTGATGTCGGATCTTTAAGAGTCAAAATTAGGTCAATTGGATTAAAATTAGGGAAATTGTGTAAGAATTAGGTTTTGGTGGCCATTCGAGGAAAGCTCTTGGTTGCGCCCTAATTCATTGGTTGGGCGTGTCAATGAGTTTGAAGAATATTGTTCAAAGATGTTTCGTGATTTCATGATGATGATAGGGAGATATACTAACGTATTTGTTGCAGGTATTTATTAAAGAACTCCTTCCTAAGATGCAACTTTAGGAAGGCGGTGTCCGTGGTTAGAGACCTCTAGGGGTATGCCTGGACTGAAGGTCTCCTCCTGTATTCAATGGGTGTCCTCGTTGGGGATGTGAGGTGAACTTTGGTGTGTGCTTTGGGAGCTCTATCTCTATATTCAATAGGTGTCCTCGTTGGGAGACTTCGGAGTATCTTACACTTTGCACCCAAAAGCTTGGGTTCACCTATCCTGCTATCTGGTGGGTGCTTCTCATTCGCGGGGGACACAGATGCGTCCAACATTTGCGATAAGTCATGGCTATACCTGCAACTACTTTGGTCAAGGAGACAGCTGGTAACGGTTAGTGTCGGCTACTAGGTTGGGTCGATGCCGTATCCGTGAAGTTCTTAGACTGTAGTTGAGTCTTGGGCCTTTGTGACTAGGCCTCATCGGCGGACATTCCTAAAGCTAGTCGAAGACCGGTCCAATAGGTTCTCCTACTGGGCCAACGGAATGGAAAATCTAAGCCCATTTAGGTTTTTTGTTCCTCAAGAACTTTGTGGGCTTGATTCCCTATAAATAGGGAAACGTAGGCACATTGTAAGGGGTTGGAAGTGAGAGCTCTACATGCCACCACGAATAACCCTTGCAATCTCAGTCCCCAATTCATCACAACCACTACACTTCGACGACTTTTTCAGTAAAGAACCATCATCTTAGATCTTGATTCCGGCTACGAACCTCGAACTTTGTTGTTACCAAATTCCTTCGTCAACAAATTGGCGCTAGAAGGAGAGGTTCTGATCAAGATCATAATCTCGAGAGGAAGAGATGTCTCATCACGATAAGGTTCTTTAAGGCAAGATCTGAAGGATAGCCATGGACGAGGTTGCAAATAACGACCATGGATGAGATCCACGAATAACGATTTAAGGCAGGGGGTCGAACGAGATTTGAAGGTTGTAATAGCGGCCACGAGGGAGATCCACGGATGACGATTTCTTTCCAGGGGGTCGAACAAGATTTGAAGGTTGCAGTCGTAGCCACGAAGGAGCTAGGTTGGATGCAAATTCAAATTTATTGGGTTAGACGATCTTCTTACACTGTTTGAGCCCTATCTTGAGTTCCATAAGTCAGATTTGGACGATCTTACAGCCTACTCGAAGCTTATTAAATTCTCTTTAATTCAGAGGTGATATGGTAACGAGAATCCAAGTTGAACAGCTCAGAAACAGAGGAAAACAACAGCTACAAATTTTCATTAAAGAAACCTATTTGGTTTAGAAGATTGAAGAAACCAATTGGGTTTGGAAGATTAAAGAAACCTATAAGGTTTAGAAGATTAGAGAAACCTATTGGGTTTAGAAGATTGAAGAAACTTATTTGGCTTAGAAGATTAAAGAAACCTATTTGTTTTGGAAGATTGGAGAATCCTATTCGGTTTGAAAGATTGGAGAATCCTATTCGGTTTAGAAGATTGGAGATTTCTATTCGGTTTAGAAGATTAAATTATCCTATTCAGTTTGGAAGACTTAACCAGGGAAGTCCGAGGACGATCATGGGGAGAATGCTCTAAGAAGAAGACGTTATTACTGGGAGCTAGTCATCGTCTTTGGGACGATCCCTTAAGGTAACACTCAACTAGTTTTATTGTGTTTTCCGTTATTTGTTTCTTGGACTTGTGCAGGAAGAAGATTGTGAAAGAGATTCTGCACGAAGTAAATCCTTACAAACTCTTAGGATGCGCATTGACAAAGATATCCGAGGCCCAGATAACTTCCAACAATTTTCAGAAGAATTCAATAATTAGACACGTTTGTCCATCTAAGATATGTCTGCCAGGTAACATTTAAAGTTTTATATTATTTGAGTTCCTTTAGGTGTGAAATCTTATCTGGAAAAGATCTCAAGAGTTACCAAGCGCTATGTCGCATTAGAGCCAATTCATCTCCTTCAAGACACGTCATTTCTTTAGGACGCGCCATCAATAAAATATTTATGGTGAGGGAAACTACAATGACTACAATGGGATTCTTAATATTGGAACTTCAGAAGATAAAAAGCTATTGGAGAAGCGAGGCCTCGTGGTTCAATGAGGGTGCCCCCTAGTTCTAAAGGAATTCTAGGGCGAGGACCGCCGACACGAGCGGGCCCTCAACGGGATACGACTTAAAAGCATAACCAAGCTTTAGAGACTTCATGAATTTTACCAAATGTGATGTCTCAAGACGTAAGTGAGCCCTCCAAGGACATCTCCCTTAAGGAGCACCCTTTCGGTGGTGCCTATGTCATCTTCCTCCAAGTACCGCCACAAATTAGAAGGAATCAAGGGAAGTACAATCATCTTATGAGTATGTCGAGAGTTTAACTTCGGCTGACGTGCCCTCACATTCTCAATGATTTGAATGAGTCTTCAAGGCGCTCCCTGAGCATACGAATTTCGTGTGTTATGATTTCGTCTTTAGGATGGTTATCATCGAGATTCTTGGATCAGTTCTAAGGAGGATTAACATTGCCCTCATCAATTGAGCCCGTGCCGTGAGTTATAGGGCACACACTTATTTTGACATATCTTTACTTCGGCTATGCCCTTTCCTCTCTTGTCACTTTTTTCATGCGCTTCAAAGTTGTCAATCTTCAAGGTTAGAGTAAGCTCCCTCCTAGAATTCCCCTATTGGGATGCCTCTTCATGAGATGCCTCTATATGGGATGCCACGTCAAGAGGATGAAGACCTTGTCAAGGAAGACACACCTCTTATAGAGTGTGCGCCCTCCAAGGATGAAGATTTTTTCGAGGTAAGACGCTCATCTTAAAAGGACGCGCCCTCCAAGGAAGAAGACCTTGTTGAGGTAAGATGCTCCTCTCTCAGAGGATGCGCCATCTAAGGATTGAGACCTTGATAAAGACCTTGTCAATTTAAGGCGCTCCTCCTACATAGGACGCACCCTCCAATGATGAAGACCTTGTCGAGGTAAGACGCTCCTCCTACAGAGGATGCGCTCTCCAAGGATGAAGACCTTTTTGAGGAAGACACTCCTCCTACAGAGAAAGCGCCCTCCAAAGGTGGGATAATGGCCGAAGTGTCTAGAAGTTTCAGCTTTGATTTGAATCCTTGAATACTATTACTTGTAGAAAAGTCAAGATCAGCAATTTGAACTGTGATTAGGCAAGAAATAAGAGGCTAGTTATGGAGCAGTATTCAGAAGAATTGTGTTTGTGATATCAATTGCGTTATTGGTAGAAGTGTCACCTTCACCGCCGGGGAATATTCTCCTAGCATTTGAGGTCTTCATAACCTCGTCGTCATTCTTTTGATAAGTTAACTCTATAATTTTTTGCTTGGGAGAATCTATTATGGAGAATTTTGAATTCAAACTCTTTTAACCTTAGAAGACTCATGAGGGTTACTCGTTCAAACTATTTCGAGGATTATTATTACTTGAAGATCGGAAAGCGGTTGAACCAAAACATCATATCCTTACTTTTAATTACCTCTTAGGGCCATTTGTTAAATTTAAACAATATTTTTTGAACTGTTAAAATTCTAGACGAGTAATAAATTTGAATACTAATAATAATGTTATTTTTTATATAAAATGTAAAATTATCTGAATGATAAAGCTTAAATTTTTTTAATATTCATTGTTATAGCTACACAAAGTTACATATTAATTAAATTATTTGGAAGCAATTATCTTTAATATATTTACATGTAAATTTAATTGATTTTTTTAATATATTTTCAATGAAAGTATGTTATTTTGATATTAATAGTATTGTTGCTGATAAAAGAAATTATAAATTATAATAAAAGATGAATCATTACATGTATGAATTATTTTTAAAAAAAATTACGAGTTAGTGTTATGGTCATTATATGTTAGCGCTATGGTCACAACAAGCTTCGAAAAACACCTGCTCCATATTTTATAGTGACTCGTCCAGACACTTTTGATATCGTCCAGATGTAAAAAAAGATTACCAAATAATCTTAATGAAGAAAGAGTAATAAAATTTTAATCGATCAAATATTTTTTAAGGATCAATCAGGTGTTAAAAGGAAATTTTCTAAAAAAATTCTGGGAATTTTTAATACTGTTTACCATAGATAAATATTAAAGTTAAATCAAAGATTTCATGTAGTAACATTAATTTTTGTAAAATTTTTTGAGAAATTTATAAAAATCTAATTTCTTAAACATTTTTCTAACTCTGCTATTATATAAAAAAATTGTATGTTACTTTTTTCCCAACTTATTTAATAAAATAAAATTTATAGTTATAGTATAAATTCTTTTCAATTGTAAGTAATTTAATTTATTATTACAAGCATTTACGACATAATAAAACCTAGATGTACACTTCTATAGAAGTTATAAATAGTTATCCGTTCTCACTCCGCTATTAAGAAAAAAAAGGCAAATTCACGCTCGTTGATATAACCTGAACGAAAAGATAGTAGGCAGCAGGAAATTCGGACATGGGCTAAACTGTTAAACATATAAAATTTATATAGTAATTTCTGAAAAAAAAATTTAAGATGATCCGGGTTTCAGCCCACCATAGTCCAAGCTATTGTCCACCCATGGTGCGATCTCAAGCCAACAAAAGTGGCCTCCATTTGTTGTACCGGTAGGAAACCGCGGGTAATTGAATGTAATCCTAGAATTTGATTTCTAGGTTAATTAATTTTCAAGATATATATATATATATACGGATATTATAGAGCATACATCTGGACTTGGGGTTTGTGTAATTTATTTTTAAAATTTTCTATTACGGAGTCCTTATATCTATGAATGAAGGCAGACTTGCTTGATTATGTGAGTCCATCCCTAAAATATATTTAATAAAATATAATATAATAATTACTAATAACTACTAATTTAATCATAATTAGTACATAAACCAATTACCACTTTTCAGCTAAAACACGTTACATATTTTATTTTTTCTAACTAAAACATTTTCTTTTCCAAAAATATTATGGACAATTCTATTTAATAAAATAAAATAAATATTATAATTAATAATAACAAACCTATGAAATTTTTCAGTTAAAACACTTTATATTTTATGTTTTAAATACAAATTTGCTATTTTTTCAAATAACATGGACATTTTTATTTAATTTTAGTTTAAATTAAATAACAATATCATATTAAATAAAATTCGTGAACAACACGGGTTATAAGTTAGTATTATTGTATTAAACACGAAACATTGAAAATTTCGTTGATAATCTGGTGTACTTTGGTCATCCAAAATCACAACATAATTCTGTTAAAATTAAAATAATATTAACATCATCATATTCCTAATATAAATATGAATATAACGATAATTACATTTGTAATTTTATATTTTATTTGTGAAAAAAATAAAATTATGACCACATTCGTCAAAAGGATCCCTCGATTCTCATCCCACGATGGTCCCTTCTGGCTCGGGTACGCACGAGTTCACATTCAAAATAAATTTAGAATAGTGTTATATCTTTATTACTTCTTATGGTTAAAGGACACCTAATATATAGTATTTGATGATGACCTTAAAAATATGAAGATTTTAACCAGAGGAAAAACAGAAAGCGAGTTTGTTAACAATAAATAATTAAACAGAAAGAAAAGAAAACTAGATTACTAATAACAAGGGAGACACGCTGTGGTGCAAATGGCCGGCAAATATTTGACCCAACACCTTACTATAGCCGTTACCATAAAAGCAAAAATCTGCTTTTTAATATTCTATCCGTCCTAATTTACATGTTCCTTTAAATTTTTATGCGTATTTTAAGATGCATTGACCCGTATAGCTCCGTCTTTTAATTTTTTAAATTTATTTTTATGAATGAAAGTTTAAGATTCAAATTTTTATAAAAAATTTTTTTTAATAATAAACATAACTATGCGGTCAATGCATCTTAAAATAAGGTGTAAAAGTCAAAGAGAACATATAAATTGAGATTATCAAGCTCAAGACCCCACACGGTCACTGACTGAAATGTCATGATTATTTTTAAATTAAGAATCAAAATCGATCAGGTATTGAGAAAAAAAGGTCACTATCTGACAAAACTATTATTTTCAAATTTTGACATTTTTTACCATTTGGATAGTAATCTTCAATTGGGTACCTAAAAAATGTTATTTTTTTCATTTTTTCAGGAAAACATCATTTTACAAAAGTTTTTGAAAAAATTGGGTGAAATATCTAATCCTGAAAATGGGTATTCAGACTTCAAAACCCAATCTAAATATCTGATTGAGTAAAGCATATTTCAGATTTCGAAAAATATATAGAATGGATATTCGTTAAACAAATTTTACTTTTTAGTAATTTATCCACATTTCTCAAACATATTAATTTTTTAAAAATTGTACAATTGGGCCTTCATCCAATAGTTCAATTTACTTTTGAATATTGCTCTCTATGTCCCTAATTATATTGTTATTTGACTTTCAAGTAGTTAAACAAACCGATTTTTGATCGGATATTAGAAATTTCGTTTTATTATTTTAGAAACTGAAAATTACATATTAAATAAATTATATATACTTTTTGATGTTATAATTTTTATTTTTAATTATGAGATTTCATTTCAGTTAATTTGATCAAAAAAATTTGAGATGAACGACTTATTCAGATGGAGTACCTCTTATGAACTTTATATTAGTAGAAATTATGAAATATGTTCAATTGACTATATTATTTTATTGGCATGATCGAATATATGTTTGATACCCCCATTATACTTTTGATACCTAGAGACGTTTTTAACGATGTTGCCTATTAGTTGGTTAAATTTTCCGATTATTATGATTTTACCCGAGACTAATAACATATGATTCAATAATGTTATGTATAATAGTAAAATTATATATAAGAAGAATTTAGTTCAATAAATATAATCAATAATAAATGATTAGCAAAACTTTTTGTTAAAGGTAATAAATTCTTTATATTATCTACGACATGATATATTAACCAGAGTTGCTCTAATGGATCTAATGCATTTGATTAGGATAACAATGGGTCGGGTATCGTAAAATCCAAATTCAAATTCAAATATTTTCGGGTTATCCAAATCCAAATCCGTCGGGTTTCGGATCAGATTGGGTTTTTTTCGAATATCCAAAATTACGAATAATATAATACTATTAATATATTTATATAATAACTTAAAATAAATAGATTAAACTAATAAGTATTCAAACGCATTACATTGCACAGATTGACATGATAAATGAATTCTAATATATGTTAATAAAAATATTTAGTATTTAATCACTAATGAATCTTTACTATAAATATTTAAAAATATATATCTAAAATAATAAAATCTGAGATCGAGAAAAAGAGTTATTATTCACTTAATAAGTGTTGATATTAATCTATTACTACTTAAATAATAAAGTAAAAATATATAAATTATATATCTTACATATAAAATATTATATAATAGAATATGTAAATATTATATATTATTTATTTTTCGGATTTTTGTCGTGTTTCGGGTTTCGGATTGGGTTTGGATTGAATTTCGGGTTTCGGGTCGGGTATCGGTTCGGTATCATTGAAATCCAAATCCAAATCCAAAACTTCGGGTTCGGTAAATCCAAAATTTCGGGTTTCGGATCGGGTATTCATCGGATCGGATTAGTTTGTCATCTCTACATTTGATGTTCAGGAAAATATTTAAGGGAAATTCTCAACGGCACCCTTCTACTTTTGACTTTTCCGGATGGTGTTTTTTTTATTTTTGACTTACGAGTAGTACCCTTGTACTTTAAGTCTCATATATACCATGCCATTCTATTAAACAAACGTTAAATAAACGTCAAAATTTAAATAAATAGCTTCGTTAGCCATTAAAACTTCAATTTTTTTTTTTGCATTTTCAACACCCATAACAATATATTACAATTATAAACATCATCATCAAAAATTTTGATCAAAACATAGCTCGAAACTTCAGAAAGTATTCGAAGAATTTTTTCAAAATACCATTGCACTATTAACTTTTCCAACAAATGCCAGTTGTACCCTTATATTTTAACTTTTGACTAACATTTGGGTGACAAAATGGTATAATCTGTAGAAACTTAAACTACAAGGGTATCACTCGTAAGTCAGAAACACGAAATGGCACAACTTGGAAAAGCCAAAAATAAAAGGGTACCACGGAGAATTTCTCAATATTTAATAATTAAATATAATATTAACATGATAACTCCGCGCGTAGCAGAAAGATACCAAGAACAAGTTCAATCATCCCATGAGAAAAGATATAAGCCTATTTTATATATTAATATTTTTACATTTACATTTTATGATTGATATAAAATTTAAATTTAACTTTTATTATATATTTGAAGTGTTAAAATGGACAAAAATAATATATATATATATATATATATATATATATATATATTCCTTATTTTAAACAATACATATTTATGGCTTCAGTTTAAATAAATTTACTCATTACTTATAAGTTCTTATCAATTTAAATAAATTATTTGTAATTTATGATTTATTTTGTATAAGATTACTATGAAATTATTTTGTGTACATTTTTATGAAATCAAATAAAAATATTAAAATAATCACTAAAATAAGTACATCTTTTTAGAATTCAAAAAATGTAATTACATCCACGTCACTTATAAGTATTATCCAAATTAAGCCGATTTTGAAGCCAGCCAAACAAGCCTCAACACCTGAAAAAACGATTAGAGAGAAGTGGGACAGCTGTGTGCTTCTCCAATTCTTTTATCAGGCAGAATAAGTAACAATTAACATCTCTGTCTCACAAATATAATATAAAAACATCCATTAGAAATATCAAAAAATAATTTTATGATTTATTTACGTAATAATAAAAGGATGCACAAGTCAAAAGAAGAATCATAGATTTCTTAAAAAAAAAGAAAAAAAAGGTATGGAGTGCATTTCTGAGATGCAGATATTTCCCAAATTGTGTAAACAAAACGTGTAAACAGATAATGCGTTATGAACATAGCACCTGAAGAATTAAGGGGCTATATATCTTGAAAATTACTGCTCCACTGTCTTTGTGTACAATACAAACCGATTTCAACTGTTTTCTTTTTGACGTTTAGCGTGTCTTTCTTCTACAGAGATACACATATAATATATCAAGTCGTTCTTGTAGCGGGAACTTTTTTCAACTTTACTTTCTCAAGATTTCGAGTTTATTGAATTGGGCTTCTGCTATTTGTTGTGTAAATTTCGGTTTTTGGGTGCTTTTGTTTCCATCTGAATTTTGATCTTCTGATAGAGACATCTGTTTGTATCTTCGCTGTCTGTTGCCAGGTAAACTCCACTCTCTCTCTCTCTCTCCCCGTCTCTCTCTCTCTCTCACACACACACTACAAGAACATTTCTTGATTAAGTTGATATAGTTTTTTTTATTACTACTTCTCTTATTTGTGTTCTTGAATTAATGATTGTAATTCTTGTGTTTTTTTTTTTTTTTATTGATTTTTGATGTTATCATTATCAAGAATTAAGTATTACTAACATTTTTGGTGATATGTGCGGTGACAGAGAGTGGCATGCCTTTAAGGATGTCAGAAACAAGTATGTTAGCCCTTAAAGAAGCACTTGCTTCTCAACAACTTCTTCTTCAGAAGCTTTACAATGAGTTAGATAAGGAAAGAGAAGCTTCTTCTACTGCAGCAAGTGAAGCATTGTCAATGATCTTGCGTCTTCAAGGAGAGAAGGCTGCGGTGAAAATGGAAGCCGAGCATTATAAGAGATTGGCAGAGGAAAAGATGTGTTATGCGGAGGAATCGATACAGATTTTTGAAGATATTATTTATCAGAAAGAAATGGAAATTGCTTCTCTAGATTATCAAGTGCAGGCTTTTAAGTATAAGCTACTGAGTCTTGGATGTAATGATGCTGGAGTTGGGGAGCTGAAATTTCCTGAAAATTTGTTTCAAAGGAATGAGAATTTAATTGGGGAGGCTAGTGCTAGAAACATTTCGAGGAGGAATTCTGCCCCTCCAGTTCCTTTTAAGTTTTCGTATTTTAAGAGTAAGTGTGGTGCTGAAATAGAGAGGTCTGAAAGTCCGGAGACTGTCATGAGTACACTAGGTGTGGTGGACGAGCACACAAGTGAAGAAGTTAGTGATCAGAATTTGGGTTCTGAAAAGCATTATGGTGTTCCTGCTATTGGAAACAAAAATTCTTATTGGGAACAGATCAGAATATTAGATGAGCAAGTGAAAGAGATAGCAGGAGAAGAGTACAGAAAGTTGGGGAATGGATCAAGGTCTCCATCACAGATCTCTCTAGGTCTAGGAAGCAGTATTAGCATGTTATGTGATGCCATGAAAGAAAGCGTAAAAAATGAGGTAGATGAACTGACGCAGCCAAGTAATTCACTTATATACGGAGGCACTGCAAATTCCAGTTCTGTGTCTGTTCATGATGTTTTTGAAGTTCCACAAACATCTGAGAGCATCAATGGTGGTGAATGCAAAGCTAAAGATGAGGGGAAAATGGTTTTGCAAGTTGGTGAGAAATGTGGAGTTTCAGAACTCTTTTCAAATGAGGCCATCAAACTCTGCATGAAACATCAAGTTGACTCTGTGGGTGAAATGCTTCTAGCTAAAAACTGCAAGCCTACTAATGTATGTCAGACATCTGACGGGGTCTCTGTTGATTGCCATTTGGCAATAGTTCACCCTACTATAGGTTTTTCTGATATGCAAAATGAAGTTCATGTTCAGTCAGAGATAGTCGAGATGAGCCCAACCTTAAGACAAGAACCTCACAGTAGTAGAAGGGAAGATGAAATGTTGTTGTTGAACTCAATTCAAGAGCAATTAAACTCAATTCAGTACGAGATAAGAAGTTTGAAACCAATGAAAAAGAAGTGTGCTGTTCAGAATGATTTGTCTATGGCTTCTCTAAAGGAGGTATTATACCTTTGCTTGTTCAAATTCTTGCTGCTGTTTCTTTATAAAAATTCCTGAAAAACTGCAAGTAGATGCTTTTTTTATTTCTTCTGATTAATTTATTTGATGGATGGACAGGCGATGCTGCATTTTTGGCTATGACCAACTATTACATCAGTTCCAAATCAGTAGCCAACAATGGAAAAGGCTCCCATCGACTAAAAGTTGTGCTTTGCTTGTAAAGGTTTAAGTGTTTGAGTATATAAGGAATTTGAATGAAGATACTGTTTGGTTTCTGAGTTTATTGTTCTAAATTTACCATGTACAGAAATGGCAAGCTTGTAGATTGACATAGTAGTATAGTTGAAATTGTCATTAAACTATGCACTAAGGTTTTCTCTTGTTACCCTTTTCGGGGGATTTTTACGGTGATGACTGATGAATGTATGTTTTATTGATTTAGTAAGTAAAAACCTTGTGTTACAACATGTTTTCTCGTCCACTTTTTCTGCAGTTAGTTGTGAAGAGATCATGGTATAGGATTAAAAGTTGCAGTGTTGAATAGATGGTATAGATTGTTTCTTCAGTTGACATATAGCTCAGAAAAGTTACTTACAG